>CAJNOL010002063.1:3728-47814 GCA_905250125.1 Rotaria sordida | reverse complement strand
TTATTATTTGCAGCTGAAATTCTTAATAAAATAATCAATATTGGTATCGATAATATAATTTTAATTGCAAAACGATTTCATAATAAATTATTATTGGCAGAAAAATATATTCCATCAAATAAAATACAATGTCAAACAATATTATTTCGTGTAACAACAAGTAGTGAATATAGTGAAACAATTGGAAATGATTATGGACTATCGACAGTAAGAAAATTGAATTAAATTTTTTTCCTGATGAATAAAAAATTGAATCATTATAGATATGTCAAGGTCCACTTCAAGTCCTAGTCATTCCAGGTGATCACCGAACATTTTTGCAAGGTGAAAATGTAAAACTTTTAGCTGATCAGATTATAACTGTTACTTGTAACAATTCTTGACAAATGTGCAATGATTTACTTTTAATGATTTACAATGAACAGAATTATATGATATATGTTCTTGTTGTTCTATATGCATTTTTCGATTTTTCTCATTGTGATGTGTAATCTCTTATTGTATTTTAAACGTCTTAAAAAATATTTTAAAGCGGAAAAAAAATATGAAAAACAAAAATAATATTTCTTAATTCATATCTAATAGGTCGAAAGTGTCTGTTGCTTTTTGAATGAAAGAAAGAAAAGTTTTTGAGGATTTTTTAAAAAGTACTTTCATAGTTTCGAAAAATGTTCAAATGGAAATAATGAAGAATCTGGAATTTGGTAACGTGAGGCATTTCAGAGAGAAGAAAAGGGCGATCATGGTCAAAAAAAAAGGAAACATTTTGAAGTCCACTAAAGGTAATTTTAGCTTTTTCCTATTAGAAAAAAATGTTTGCAAGGGAGAGAAGGAGCATTCTTCTTTAACTCCATCCTCTTGAATCTGTCATCGAATAGAAAAGAAAAAAGTAATAGTGCGAATTGTTCTAATAAGATATTAGCTAAGAATGCTTCTGAACATGATATTTGTGTGTGGAAATTTTTAAAATTCTAGTAACTATTTTCATACCACTGTGGAAACAGTTGAAATCTTTAGTAAATATTTTCGATAATAGTAACAACTGTAATGTCATAAAAATTTTGCAACAATTGGAGGATGACGAGCGACAGCTAAACCGATTTGCTTACGCGTTTATTGTTCAATTGAAATTTGTTTTTTTTTTCATTGTTCTTGAACTTTGCGTGAGTGATTCCTCTGTAGTTGAACACGCTAAAAACTGTCAGTTTTTCAACGGTATATGTTTTGACTATGTGAAGTTGACAATCATTCAATGAAATAAGACGACAACTTGTTCATATATATTGACTTATATTGATTTATAAAAGTGATAATGATGTTGATATAAATCCAAGAATTAATATATTCAAATCAGAAGTAAACATTGTTGCTGTAGTATTCAATGTTCGAAATGAAATAATAACGATAATATCACAAACGGATGAACTTATTGATGATAGTCTAACGGACAATAAAGATCAAATAGGAGTGACTTATGGTGAACGTGTATAGACTATAAATTCATTTGATTCCAATAAATTACACCAAACTACTATGATATTCATTGATTCATGACAATAATCATAAGATAATATAAATTTTTAATATTAAATAGTCTATAGTACTAGTCAAAAATCTGATTTTAGTTCGATTTCTTTTATACAGTCAAAGGAATTTCGGTCTATGCATATGCAAATTGTATGAAATTTTCAAAATACGTTGGAGCTGTAGTGGACAGGCAATGGAAAAGTTTTCAGCCCGACATTGTAATGTTCGAGGAAGATATCCACAAAATTATGGTCAAGAGTAGATGAATTGGCAACTCAAAATTCTCTGTGGGTCTTCATTCTATATATTTAGTTTTTTTTTTTGTTTGAAAAAGCATCTCAGAATCTAGCGTATGGCAGAGTTCTGTTTTTATATTCTTACTTTTTGAGCGGAGAAAATGGCTCACAAGTTCAATAACTCAAAACCTCCAATAAAACTTTGAGAAAATGATAGTTTTTTGAGTTAGTGAATTTGTGAATTCTTTTCTCCGCTTTGAAAGTAAGAATATAAAAAAAAGGACTCTGTCATGCACTAGATTCTGAACTGCTCTTTCAAACAAAAAAAAATTTAGATATATAAAATGAAGACCCATAAAGAGTTTTGAGTTGCCAATTCATCTACTCTTGACCATTATTTTGTAAATATCTTCTTCAAACATCACGATATCCGACTGAAAACTTTACCATAGCCTCTTCACTACAGCTTCAACGTATTCTAAAAATTTCATGTACACTTGCATATGCATAGACCAAAATCACTTTGAAGGATGGTGGTGTCCCAATACTTTTTGGTTTGACTGAACGTCCGCGCTGTATATTATTCGACTTCATAATAGTTTTCCAGATGGTGCAGAAATTTTTTAATCTACTTACAGATTACTTATTTTTATTCAATTCTAATATCTATCGACCATAAAAATGTTGTTCCACTTCATTCAACAGAATGTTTTATTGAATGTGATACATTAGGTGCACTACTTGATAAACGTTTCAATGAAAGGCTTTTAGTTGCACAAAGAAAATATTATTTGAATATTTCATTAGTATAATTTAAACAATATATACGTGAATATCAACAACGGACTAAACTAACACATGATAGTGTTCGTCGAATAGATTTCAACAAAGTTTATCTAGCGATATTTTAACTAACTCAAAAAGAGTTAATTGAGGTTTAATATTAACAAAAACAGAAACGAAATTTAATTAAAAAAAAAAGAGTAAAACGCAGTTCTATCTCAACAAAATATTTCCATGAAACATTAGAAATTGATCTAACTAAAAATGGTAGACTTATTTGCTAAACATCATAAGAAAATATCTAATGATGTTTATGAGATACTTTTTCCATTCAATATGAAAACAACTTGCAAACAGAGCAAAACTGACAGTAAGAACAATGGTCATTTCCGTTGGAACATAAACAACAATTGTAATATATATTGTTTATCACTATATTTCTCCTTTTTAGACTGCATCATCGTAAACGATTATCGGAACGGAAGCTGTTTTTGAGCCATTTATGGCCTTTTTCGATTTGTTCTATTCAATCTGGAATCATCGATATATAGTGACATCTTTCAAATACTATTTTTCATTAATCCCTAAGAATAAACAAATCCTATACAAGCAAACAAAATACCCAATTAAAGCAATAAATTTCTTTCAATGTCAAAATATGACAATCATTAGCATAGAATAATATAATAAAACTAGTTACTTATTTTTCCTAATTCAAAAATGGATAATAATAATACAATGACATCAACAACAGATATAGATTTATTTGTTGATAATCAACCGATGAATGATGAAGAATTAACAAAATTACATGAATCAACATTACAAATGTTTCGTTCAAATAAAATTGGACCAAAAAATGCATTTGATATTGTACTTATTGATTATTTACCTGCTATATTTGAAACAACAAGTTTTGATGATGATCATATAAATAATTTTCAATCAGTTGGTACAACACTTGAAACATCAGGTTAAATTTAATAATAAAAAAAAATTTCTATTTTCATTGAATTTCTTTTTTATTTTTTAGCAAAAATTTATGCTGCACGTATTGATTCACTTTATTCAGAAACTCGTAAAACTCAATCAATACTTCGTTCAACAAATGAAAATATTCATCGAATACTTGATGAGGAAGATGATATTGAAGGTGATAATAATGAAGATAATTTTACTGAAAGACGAATATCTAATAATAAAAAAATTCGTTTATTAATGAAACGAAAAAAATCAATTGTTACTGATCGTAATAAATTACTTCGAAAAAATCGTAATGATGAATTTCGACCAATTATGATTAATCAATTTTTTTTATCAGCTATGAATAATGATAATATTTTATTAAGTGAACTTTATGATAAAATGAATATATCATCAACAATAAATGAAAATAAAAAACATCCTAAACAAGAACAAAATGATATATTATCACCACATCTTAATTCAAATGATTTTATTTGTGATTCATTATCTATTGATACAACAAATTCATCTATATTATCAAGTATGTTAAAAACAAAAGATGATATTTATTCCTTCGAGTAAAATTTTTTTTCTTCAAATCATGCAGATAAATTTTAAATTTGTATCATTTCACATGGAAAAGCAATAGTATTTGTAGAATTCTGTGAGTTATTAGAAATTCCTTTTGTTTTTAATCGACAGAATAGAAAGAACAAAATAAAAAAACTGAACAATGATTTTGCTTCAGAATTCAAGTATTTATTAAAAAGTAAGTTATTCTACGCTAGATGGGATAATGGTTTTAATCATTTCTAATCAAGGCATGTTAATTAGGTTGTTAAAACTATATATTTTATATATACAGTGATGTTAAAAATTGATTATGCACAATCAAGAGATGATTTTGTTTGTCTAAAATTTTAAGAAAGGTTCAACATATTGAAATTACAGTTTTGCATCCAATTCCGACTGAGTCAAAATTACGTCACTAAAAGACTCAAGTATTTTTTTTTTACAAAGAAAAAACATCTGAGAGACATTCTTATTAACAAGTAGTACAAAAAGAAGGATAGATATTAGTCAAAACAAAACAAAAAATTTCGAAGTCGGAATGATAATCTTCGATGTCAAAAAGTTTAACTTCGCAGGATATGCAGTTAAAATTCATGTTTCAAAATTTATTTGAGCAACGCATCACCTCTTTCCATTGTAAACCGGCTGTACTAGATAAAAAAACACATTAAAATCTCTCAAATATGAGCAACTCCATATGCTAAATAGTGAACGTTTTTTTCCCATTCCCACGAGCAATAACAAATTGTGTAATGTGAACATCATATATTCTATCATTCAAGTATAGAACAAGAGAAAATGAAATTATACATATCGTGTTAGGATAAATAACCATGAGTACATAGGAAAAAGGAATGGACTAGGCGTGAATATTTAAAATAAAAAAACCAACATCAAACAATAGCAACAGTGGATTAAACAAATTGAATCAATAAATTATTGGAAAGAAGAAAAAGATTAACTTGTGCAACTGAATACTCATTGGTTGCAAAAAAAGAAACTAAAAATCTCTCAATAATGAGGAGCACACTTGACCAGACTCGATAGTGTTCAAATCACAGAGGTTCTACTGTATTAAAAATAATGTCCTTTGATTTGTCTCAAAAAATTTCACGTATACTGAACAATATAAAAATATATTCATCTAACGATTTTCGAAAGAAGAAAAGCATTTTGTAGAGTATTTCGACGAAAAACTTATTTTTTTTTCTAAAACTCGTACTTCAATATGTTGAAGTTTTTGTAAGATTTTAGAAAAACAAAGTCATCTCTCAGATGTATTATTAATTTTGAACGTCACTATATATATATATATACTATTAGTCTATGAAATTAAATATTCGATTTATTACAATACAAAATATTTTCTTACCACATACTAATCTATTCGAAATTTTCATATGATCTTATGATAAAAGTTAACATTAAGTTTATATATATTTTGAAGCATGAAT
This sequence comes from Rotaria sordida, assembly GCA_905250125.1. NCBI lineage: Eukaryota > Metazoa > Rotifera > Eurotatoria > Philodinida > Philodinidae > Rotaria > Rotaria sordida. The sequence continues at coordinate 42,275 of CAJNOL010002063.1, read as the reverse complement.
AATTTTCTTTCTCTAGACGATAATGATATTTCATCAGCAGATTTAAATACAACAACAACATCTAGTCAATTATTAACTCCAACTAGTCTTATATCATCAGCATCATCTGCAATAAATCTTTCGAGTACGCCAATACGATCACGTACAAATAGTATAACAAGTAATTCAAGTATTCTAACGAATGCTGTTAATCTACTTACGGATACACCAAATGAATATTCATATCTTGATACAACAAAAGTTAATGCATTTATTAATGAAATAAATAATAATAATAATACGAAATTTGATGATATTATTATATCATCATCAAAATTAATACGTAAACGACGTTTAAGTATTGAATATCCATTTCCATTTCTTGTTGAACAAGCTAAAAAACAACGTATGACACCAAAAAAATTACGTGAACAATTATTAAAACATAATTTATTATTACGACCACCATCACCTGAATATGAATTTTTACCATTTGATAATACAAATGATTTAATAAATAATTTCAATGATTTTATTCTACCAAATTCATCAAATAATGATTTAAATATATCAAATTCATTATTAATATTAAAACGACAACGTGCAATTGATTTTCGTCATTTACAAACAAATATGAAACAAATTATGTTTAAACATTTTGAAAAAGATAAAAATATATTTTTTAGTGAAATTTATTCAAATATACATCAAAATGATAATCAACAAATATCATCATCTGATATTGGTATTTGTTTTGCTGCTTTACTTAATAATTCTGTACGATATCAATTTATGCTTGAATCAAATGATATACGAGATGATATTCGTATTTCATCTCCTATATTTCATAACAATAAACACTAATTAGAAATGTATTATTTTTCTTTAGTAATTTGTATATAGATCTGTATATAGAAATTTAAATAAAAAACAAAAAAAATCTTTTGCTTCTTTTGTATTTTAATTATAGGTTTTTTTTTCTTCAATAAAACTTTGACATAGGCAAAAAATAAATATCATCAAGTTTCAATTAAAAAATAACTTAATTAATATGAGAATATTTGATATTCTATCAAAGACAAACTACTTGCGATTCATATTCTTGATATAAAAAAATATATAAAGCTTATGATTAGAACAAATTTATGTACAGTAATGGACAAAAAGTCTTCTCCGCCTCCCGTCGATCTCGATCTTTATTAATTAATTACAAAGAGAGTTATGATGGAGAGCACTTTTTTTTTGCTTTGAGCATTAAAACCCTAAACAGAACTGTCTTCAAAGTTTTACGTTGTTTCTTACTAAAAAAAACTTTACATGTAGATGAAATCCTGTCTACAGTCTTTCTTCATCTAAAACATAAGTTCATTCGCTCAAATACTGATGTTTCTGATCCTTGGAATTAAGATTTGTAAGCAAGAATGTCTAACTGTAGAGGAAACTGCTTAAAAAATTTGAACTTGTTTCATGAAACTATCATTGAGTTATTGATTTCCAAAGAGTACTAGATGATTTCTCTTAACCACAATGAGCATAGACTTCGAAATCTTGATGAAGTGTGTGTATAGAAATTTTCAGACCTCTAACACATACAGGGTGTTCCAAAAGTAAGGAAATAAAGTTTTTTCCAATTTTCTTTCTTATAGAGCGTCAACTAGTTCTCATATTTATACCACAGATACTAGAAGATATAAGTGAAAGATCTAGCATATGAACAATATCTGAATGTAGTAATTTGTTCAAAAGCATACAAACATAGTATTATCGAAGAAATGGAAACATGCTTGTCAGTTATACTTTCCACTGTCGTAGCATATACTACGTTGTCTTTGGTAGTATTTATATATATACTAGTGGTGACGTCTGCAGTAAACAATACGAATGGTCATATCTTTTATCAGATGATTCATATTTTGTTCTCTATTTAGTATCTGTTTCTTTTCTCGCAGTTCTAACTGCGTTTTTCATATTTTTTTAATCATGAGTGAAAGTTCTCATTTGTCGACATCTGAAAGGATTGAAATTGTAAAATGGTATGCTATGTACCAGAATGGAGGGGAAGTTGCTCGTCAGTTTCAACAATGTTATGATCGAACTCCTGCAACACGAAAGAATATTTTGAATCGCGTACGAAAATTTGATGAAACCGGAAGTGTTGAAGATGAACCCAGATCTGTCAGTACCGATGAAAATAAAGAACGTCTTCGTGCAGCTTTTGAAGAAAGTCCTGCAACATCATTAAGAAGAGCTTCATTGGATTTAAGTCTGTTTAAAAGCAGTCTTCAACGAATAACGAAGGAGCTGGGATTGAAGCCTTATCGTCTTTAATTACTGCATGCTCTGAACGAAGATGATCCCGAGAGACGTTGCGAATTTGCTGATATCTTTCTGAAATTCGTCGTTAAAGACTCTTCGTTCCCTGATCGAATTGTGTGGACCGATGAAGCTACTTTCAAGTTGAATGAACACGTCAATCGACATAACTGCGTTTACTATGCTACAGAAAACCCTCATATCGTCATTACTCAGGAGATTAATGCCCCAGGCATTATTGTATGGGCCGGAATTTGGTCTGGAGGCCTTATTGGACCGTTCTTCTTTCGTGATACAGTTACTGGACGCAGCTGTCTGGAAACGCTTGATGTAAAAATTGTACCTGCGATTGAAAATCAGATGAATTTAGAAGAAATATTTTATATGTACGATGGAGCTCCAGCTCATTATCAACAATTCATTCGACGCTTCTTGGACAAAGCCTTCCCCGATCGATGGATTGGTCGACTTGGACCGATAGACTGGCCAGCACGATCACCGGATTTGACACCGACCGATTTCTTTTTATGCGGTGTGATAAAAGACCGTGTGTATGCAACAAAATCCCAAAATCTTCAAGCGCTCAAAGATGCTATTATTACAGAGGTGGGAAGATTACCAATGGAATTATGCCAAAAGGCTTGTCAATTAGTATCTGAGAGACTGTAACTTTGCAAAGACCTAGAAAGTGAACATATTGAGCAATTTTTGTGAAAATCTTCTTACTGCACAGACTTAACAAAGACATACTTTGCTATGTGTAATTTTTCTGTTCTGTTGCTTTCATAAAAGTTTTGCTAAAACTCACGCATGTTACCTTATTATTGATTATCCTATATTTGTATGCTTTTGAGCAAATTACTACATTCAGATATTGTTCATGTGCTAAATCTTTCACTTATGTCATCTAGTATCTGTGGTATAAATATGAGAATTAACTGACGCTCTATAAGAAAAAAAATCGAAAAAAAACTTTGTTTCCTTACGTTTGGGACACTCTGTATATAGTTAGTGTAAGGGTAGATACTTTAAAAATTTAATAGGAAGATACAAATACGTTGATTGAAAAATTTTAAGAAAAAAAATTCCAGTTCGATAGAATTCTAATTCAAATATTTATAATTAACCCGAGAAAAAAAAGAAAACTTTTTGCAATTCAGCAATAGAAAAATATTGTAATATTGACGTTTTTTTTTTAAATTCTATATGGAAGATACAGATTCCTTAATGAAAAACAAACTAAACAAAAAGTTAAAAAGAATAATAAATTTGTATATTATTTAACTTGAAAGTTGCTAAGTGCGTTAAACATTTTATTTTCATCCTTCAAGTACATATATATTTTCCTAAAGAAACTTAAAGAAAAAATTCAAAATGAATTTCAGTCAATATATTTATTTTTACTAGTATCTTCTAGATTTTACACGTCAAATGAAAACATATTAATCTCTTTTATAAATTCTATTGATTGATGATATGAAATTTTCATTTAGTATTTTATCACATCTTACTTGTAATAAATTATATTTAATACATTCATAACAATAACAAAGATTTATCCAAATATAAAATGGAAATCATTTTGTTAAATGTCGTCATCAATCTATAGATAAACAAGATTAATTCAATAAGACATAAAATGATGTTTTGATTTACAATGTCTTTTTGTTTTACTTTGATTTAAATGAAAATACACAAATCTTTTGATAAATTTTTTTTATCTAGTTATCTTTGACTTTAATTTATTGTTCTTTTGAATATATGCGTGGTTTTATTATTATCAAATAAAAGCGATATCGAGAAATTAAAGATAAGAAATGAATAAGAAAAAAAATCAGAAGTGTTTTTTCTTTTCTTTTATTACTTTGCTCTAGATTTAACAAATATGGCAAGTTCCCAAACAAAGGTTAGAGAATACTTTTATTCAAAAAAAAAAAATATATTTATTTTATACATTAGCCAATTTTGTATTCCTATTATCGCAGTTCATGCGCGTATCGGGTTCGAATTGGTGAGTCTATTTCGAAAAACAAAATCAACCAAAATAAAATACTTATTTGTTCTTTTTTTTCGATTAGCATTGAATTTGAAAAATATTCCCTATATAATTCATCCAGTTAATCTTGCCAAAGGTGAATCAGTATGTAATTGTTGATTTTTTGTTTTTGACAAAAAAATTATCTTATTAAAATTATGCTTTGTAGTTGACGGATGAACATAAAAAGCTCAATCCAAAATGTGAAGTACCAGTAAGTAAATATATTAATTTCTTTCAAGATGTAGTTTATGAGAAAATCTCTTGAATTGTTCATTTAGGTACTTATTATTGATGGAAAAAAACTTCTACAATCAGTATGTCGACCTAAATAAAACTGTAATAGAGTTTCTATGTATGCCTTTGTTTTTTTTTGTTATTCAGATTCCTATCATTGAATATATTGATGAAACACATCAGTTTAAACCTCGACTTTTGCCAGAAGATCCTTATCGACGTTATCAGGTTATAAAGAACGAAATGAGATGAGAAAGAAAAAATAGACTTTTCAATATGATTATTTAAACTTTTCTTTGATTCAGGCTCGTTTGATTGCTGAAATTATTGCATCTGGTATTCAGGTAATTTTTTTTATTTTTTTATTCATTATGTTTTGATTTTTTCTTTTTTAATATAAAGCCATTACAAAATCTAACCGTTCTTAAACGTGTTGGAGAAGAAAAAAAAACTGAATGGGCACATGATTTTATTAAAGTAGGACTCAATGGTAAAGGAATTAATTAATTAATTAATATTCAAATATAATTTAACTTTTATCTAGCGGTAGAAAAATCTCTTGAAGAATCAGCAGGAAAATATTGTGTAGGTGATGAACTTTCAATAGCTGATTGTTGTCTTGTACCTCAACTTTATAATGCACGACGGTATATAATTAAATATATTCATTTCTTAGTTATCTATTCATCTTTATGATTATTTTCTATTTAGATTTAATGTTGATTTAACTGCATATCCTACAATGACAGCCATTGAAGCAAAATTAAATTTACTTCCTGCATTCAAAGAAGCACATCCAAATCGTCAACCTGATTATCCTGAAGAATAAAAATTAAAATCTTAATTTAATATTCTTTTATTGAATGATAACATCTTTTTTTTTCTTGATTTTTATTATTATTCATAATTTTAAACAAGCACATTAAAAAAAAATAGCTGATAGAAATTATATTATATTTGAAAAAAAAGAAACATGTAAATATTTTCATCATAGAAATATATTTATTCATCAATAGCTCAATCTGTACACTATCAAATATTTTTTTTTTGAAAAAACAAAGAGGAAAAACAATACAATATATAGTAGAGATGGAATCGGTTCAATTCGGCTTGATTCTAAAAAAATAAAAAACACGAACCAATCTCATGTCTGATTTATGACGCAAGAACTTGATTATTAAAGAGTGAAGATAAGGAGAGTAATGATGACCAATATATCATTGGTAACAATCTTATTAAAAGAATGTGTGCAGAAAATGAACGAACAATGCCTGGTTTTTTTTCAATAAAGATTTATCTGATTGAGTGTCATTAGAAAAATATATGATATCGTTAATAGTTTAACCCTTTGAGTACCGGTGACGCGAATTTGCGTCCCGATAGTTTAGGGTCTGAAGAACTTTAGAAAACATGATCGTTTGATTATTTTATGATATGAATTACATGAATATTTGCGTTTAGGATATTTGTACGGTTAAGACTATCTGTACCTAGTGATGAATATTGGTTGTTCCCTAATATTTCTATTGACCACTATGTGATTCAATGAATTAGAACATAAGTCATTGGACAACATTTCCCAAGAAAGAATAATCGTTATCAACAAGATTTTTCATATTAACACAGTCATTCAAGAGTGTTATCTATAGTAAAGGTTCTGATCAATTGATCATATTTGATTACATTTTCCTTCGCGCATTGAATCAACAGAAACTCAACTAAATCCAAGAAGAAAATGTTAAGTTTGTGCTAACACTGTGAGAACAGCCAGATCAAGAAGAGATACTTCGTATGAATGCATTGAATGTGATGTACGATTGTGTCTTATGGATTGTTTTAAAGACTATCACACTCTACAAGTATTTTAATTCATGTACTTTGTGATATTTTTTGCGAAATAAATGTTAATTTGAAATTATAAAAACAATCCGGTACTCAAAGGGTTAATGGACTTTTAGAGTTGAAAAACGTAAATCAAAGATAAGTTAAGAGTGATGACGCAGCAGTATTCGATCACAGCTGGAGTGTTTCTATATTAACTGCGTCAGAAGAACCAGAGATATTGCACAAAATAGAAAAAACGTTAGCAGAGAAAATACCGATTGTAGTCATGACGACTGAAATAGGTTTTTCTTTATATTGTAATTAAAGACTGTCTTCAACTCTCCATTCTCATATCAAAACAAAAACAAGATATTGCCTATATTGAAATGGAGATTTCATGTATTTATTCATACATGACAAGCATATATATATATATATATACCTAGAATTCAAAAATAAAAATAATCTTATCTCGATGGATTAGTATTCTTGTCTTATTTTATTTCAAACACAAAATGAACTGGATATTAAATTATTATGAACTTTACACTTGAAGATTTTAACCAATCAAAATAAATCGAAAATATTTGTTTTCACCAAGAAAAAGTGCTCGTATATTATTGATAAAGTGTGTCACAATATTTTCAAGTGACTTGTACCTCGTGTCATATTGATTTTGCTTTCTACTTATTATGCTTATGCCGTTGTACTTTGAAAAGTCACATGCATCGATTGTCTTTATTCACATCATATACTAACTGATAAGGTATATATACAATGCAGCAAACGAAGAAGAGGAAGAAGAAGAAAGAAGAGAGAGAAAAAATACAACTTATATAAACGGACATTTTTTTTTCGTATTCAGTTCTTTGATTCAAACCTAAACTTATTTTGAGCATAGATACATTTCTTTTCTATTTGTTGTTGCTAAAGGTATTATTCAACAGAAAGAAAATCGAAACAATGCCAGAAACCAGTGACTGTCAACTTTCGACTAGTGAAGATGAAATTGGTAAACAACAGCGGTCAAATAGTTCATGTAAAAGAGAAAAACATATTATAAAATAAAATTTCTGTTTTTTTTTTTTATTCTATAATTTATTTTCTAGCATCCGAAAATCGTGCAACAATGGTTACATATTGGAAACGTAATTCAAATCCAAATCTTCAAAGTATGATGCTTGATACAAATGCTGATAAAATTAATCAATTTGAATATCCTGAAATACTTGAATGTTTACCTGATCTTGATGGTAAACGTGTACTTGAATTAGGAGCTGGTATTGGGTTTGTATCTAAACTAGACATTAAAAAAAGTCTTGATCTTGTTTTCTTTTTTTCTTAATTATTCTTTAGACGTTTTACAAAACGATTTGCTCAATTAGCTAAATCTGTTGTTGCTGTTGATTTTATGGAAAGTTTTTTGGAAAAAAATAGAGCAGAAAATAGTCATTATGGTACAGTAGAATTTCTACATCAAGATGCAACACAATTATCATTTGAACCAAATAGGTATTTATGATAATAAACAAGAAATAATTTATTATTTTGTTTTTTTACTTTTTATTTTAGTTTTGATATTATCTTTAGCAATTGGCTTTTTATGTATCTTTCGGACGAAGAAACTGGACAACTTTTACAAAAAAGTCTTTCATGGCTTACACCAGGCGGAACAATGTTTTTTCGTGAATCATGCTTTCATTCTTCAGGTTTATTAGATTTTATATTCAAATTTATAGTATTATCATATTGAATAGTTTGACGATAATATATGTGTGTATCTTGTGTTATTTCTGACATTGTTCGACTAACGGCTGAGCTCCTATAGAAATCTTTACGCTCCCTAGGATTGAGTGTTTTATCTCGCGTGGAGGCTCAGAAGACAGCACTCCTCCGAAGTTTGTGGTTCTTCTTCCATGTATTTTGTATCCGTGCTTTCAAAAATAGGTATTCGCTCTTCTGAAAGAGAAAATCTAGACGGAAGGATATACTACTTGTCAGCTCTAGGCGGAGGCTCAGCTCTTCCCCTCGCCAGAATTGTTTGTAGGTTCTGCAATATGTTTGAATTTAATTTAGCCGCTATGACTGAGTGGTTAAGCTGCTCGACACGTACCACTAAGGTTACTGTGTTCGAACCTCGGCGTCATCAAACAGAGAGTGACTTTGGACAAGTCACTAATGATTGTTTGTCTCGGATCATCTGTCCGTTAGCATACTGACTACGTTGTGACGTACACCGGTCCTCGTGACTATTGTCCATTTCACTGTGATCTAGATGAAATTTTGATTTTGACCTTTGATTTTGATAGAGAGACTTCAAATCTATAGTTCAAGATACAATACAAATCGATTCTCTTATTACATTCTAAAGTTAAGCAAATTGGATCATGTATTTACATGCGCAAATAATAGGGATTTTTGCTAATTTTTTCCTAAGTTTTCTCACTTTTTATCATAATAAATTGACATTTCGATGGAAATGTAATGAAAGATAAGGAAGCGCATTATATCTTGAACTATAGATTTGAAGTCTCTCTATCTAAATCAAAGGACAAAATCAAAATTGTATCTGGATGGCAAATCGATTTTCATGCCTTCTTTTACATGTTTTTCAAAAATAATTAGTTTTTAAAGGATTTTCTCTTATACATTATTGGAGAAAAAGACATTCCTCCGGTCTTCTCTTTTGATTGGTGAAAAGCACGGGTCTCTAATTACTTGCGTTCTCAAGTTATTCAAAAAACAGTGGAGAACATTCTATTTTGAAATTGACAATAGTATGTGATTAGTCAACGTATACGGAGAGCTCTGAGTCAGGCCAGCCTTCTGTCCAGAGCTACAGCTAGTGATAGTTGTAGGAAAAATATCAGGCTTTCGAAATTGTCTCCGGACAACATCCTATACCGCAAGGTAGCTGAAAAGCGGAAAATTCTTTTTCTTCTTCTTGAATTTAATTTTCCTTTTTATTTTTATAGGTAATATCAAATCTGGTGAAAATCCAACATATTATCGTTCACCACGACAATATATTGATATATGTCATTCACGTATATTAAATGGTACACCTGAACATCCACATGATCAAATTTATGAACTTATTTTTGCTAAAGCATTGGAATCATATTATGAAATAAAACAGAATAATAATCAAGTAAAACAGAAGAATTAAAAAAGAAAAAAACAAAAGAAATATTGATTTATTTATTTAGGTTTGTTTTCTATTTTTAAAAACAAATTTACAAAATCTTCATGGTTATAAAACATTACAAGATTTTCTTGATCATTCTGAATATGCTCTTAAAAGTATACAAAAATATGAATCTGTACGTGGAGAAGGTTATGTTACTATTGGTGGTGCTGAATTAACACAAGTACTTATAAAACGACTTAATTTAACATCATCACAACGTTTATTAAATTTTGGCAGTGCAACAGGCGGAAGTTCATTTCAAATTTCTCAAGTTTGTAATTCAAAAGAAAAGAAAATTATTTTTTTCTTTGTAATCTCATAGGATTATGGTTGTGAAATTGTTGGTGTAGATATTTCAGCTAATATGATCGGCATTGGTACTAAGTAAAATAAAAATATCTATTTGATTTTAAAAGTTATTCATATGATTTAATTTTAGCATGGGATCGAGCATTATCATATAAAGGACATCGAATTCGTTTTGAAGTTGGTGATGGTACAAAAATGCGATTTTCACCATCAAAATTTGATGCTATTTATAGGTAATAAAAACAAAAATCTTTCTTTTTTTTTTTTCTTCTTCCTAGAAAACAATTTTAAATATTGTTTTTTTTTTCTTTTTAAGTCGTGATGTCATGTTTCATGTTTCGGATAAGACAACATTACTTAATAATTTTTATACATGGCTTAAACATGGTGGTCGTTTATTGATTACTGATTTTTGTTGTGGTAATACACCATTTTCACAAGATCTTATTGATTATGTACGTTCTGGCATGTATACTATGCCATCGATCCAGGAATATGCAGAAGTAATAGAAAAAAAAAAAAGATAAAAACTTTTGAATTGTTTTTTTTTTGTTGAAAGCTTTTTAAAAAATGTGGTTTTACTGAAGTGCATGTAGAAGATCATTCTGATTTATATCAACAATATTGCCAAAATGAAATTGAAATAGCTGAAAAAAATCGAATGAATCCTAATTCTGTAAATATTATATATTTATTTTCTATATATAAATTTTATTTTTATTCTCCTATTTAGAAATTAACTCGTCAAGAATTAGATGAATCTGTTCGACAATGGAAATTAAAATATTCTCTAACAAATTCAGGTCAACGTCGTTGGTGTATTTTTGAAGCACTTAAACCATCAGTATCATTTGATGAAGATGATAATAATAATGAACAATAAAAAATTTCACTATTGTTCTATGAGATTAATAAATTTAATGAGAAAAAAAAAAACAAATAATAAATAGAAAATAAAGTAGTATGAAAGAAAAAAAAAATGAGATAAATTAAATTATAGAAGGTATTTCATTAATATGAGCTTTGTCTCCATCTCGTTGTTCTAGAATAAAATAAATAAATAAATTAGTTTACAAAATAAAAATAAAAACTTTTTTGTATTTATTTACCATTGACTAGATGTTTTTCTCGAAGATATGTCATCATTTTTTCAATATAGGCATCAACATGACAAGCATGTCGTTTAAATTCTTCACTAAAATAATTAAAATTAAAGAATATAATTTCTTTTAAAAAAAAAAGAAAAATCTTACAATGTAATATTATAATCATATTTTATTTTTTGAGCTATATATGATATCATAAATAATGAAGTTTCACCATGTGGACCTTTTTCTGAACCACAAGATTTATTAAAATGTGTATTGGTAAATATATTATAATGGATGTTCTATATACAAATCAAAAAGAATTAAATTTTATTTTTTAAACAAGAAATCAAACCTCAAGATCATGTGTATTTGTTGTATAACGATCATTTTCAACAATTTCAAGTGTATTAAATAAAAATTCAACAAACATATGATATATATGACATAAAAATACTGTATTTTCATTATTTTTTCTTTCTTCATAATGTGATAAATATTCATCAAGAAATCTAGCTGCTTGACATGTTGTTTTAGCCAATTTAATATCATTTTTAAAATGATATTTATTATAAATTTGTGTTAATGTATCTGAAACAATACCAGAATAAGTTGCTGTTGGTGATGCAAGTGTTGCCATAGATGATATATTCTTTACAAAAGAAAAAAAAAAAGAGAGGTACAATTAAAAAAAAACAAATAATTATCTATATAAATTTACTTTTAACATAAATAATGGACGTACATTTGATGTTAATATTTTCGATAGGCAAAACATATCTTTTGTCAAATTATTTAAATGATTGATCCCTGCAGAAGCTATAAATAAAGAAATTTCTTTTCAAAAATAAAATATTAAAATAATTTATTGATTAGATTCAAGTAGATCAATACTTATTATAATCAAGAAATATTGATTGAAACGTTAGTTGATGTATGAATTATTTTTAACAGAATCAAATCTAATCTAAAATTACGTAAGAAATCTTTCAACGTTTTTCTTGTCTGTCCAATAATAAAAACTAACAAGACGATCAGATAAATGTTTAGTATGTAATTCAAAGATTAGATTATGAGGTTATAACTGTTCAGTTATGTGTCTGTTATATTAAATACTGACTACTATCAAACAGATATATTTCACGCATATTGTTATAAACTTCATGTTGAAACTAAAGTTACCAGCTCCATAAATCAAATTTGTAAATCATTTTGTTTTTACAATTGAATTGTTCAATGATATTTTGGCAAATCTAAATGAAAGACAATATTTTCAAAATGAAATCCAAGTAGCTTATATATTTAACTTTGTGAAAGATCATATTTATAAAGTAACAATAATAGACTAAATTTTATGAAAAGAATAAAATTTTTTGTAAACATCAATATTTAAATAAAATCTCGAATTTATATTTATTAAATAGCATTTAATTGACTACTGAATTACATAACTTACCTTAGTTTCAACGATTATTAGCTTATAGACTGTATCATTATTCGTATCTAATCTCTCTTCTTGTATTTTTTTTTCAGTTTAAATTTGTTAGAATTTCATTAATATATGATATTACAAGTCATCCGATATATCGTTTCATATATCCATAACATTTTAATATAAAATTTGTTCTAAGTAAGCGTTAGAAAACTATATTATGTGTAACTTTTTTTTGTTATAGATTTTAAGCACATGAATAGCCAGTATGTTCCAGTTAGAATTTATATTCATATAACTCATACTAGTCTGAAACGTGTACTTGTTAGAAGAAAGACTATAATTGAGATTCTTTAATATAATGACCATCAATCACATTATCAAAAACGAGTATATATAGCAGATGGCAGATTCAGAATAATAGTGTTAATATGACCTTTGAGACAAAGACTGACGAGATAAGTCTCTCAACTGATTAGTTGCTTTTAAATTGGAACTGTATGCATCACGTAGACCCTAATGAAGAGTTCGAATTTATGGCTTATTAGTGTTGACATATTGTATTTTTACGGTATTTTTCCATACAATGCCGTCATCTCCTCGAGAATACCAAGAAAATTTTGCATAGAAATAAGCCTTAACGAGAATAGTTAATCGTAAAAGTATCAAGCCATTTAATCTGTTTCTGTCCTGAAAAAAAGAACATCGAATCTGTGGGTTTATATGAGTAATGCAAAAGACGTGCTTTTATCATGGCTATATCTAGGGATATGAACAATGAAAATATCTGAAACTTTTACAATAAACTATTGTCATCAACGCTTTTCTTTCCATGCGAAGTTTCAAGTCGAAATTCGAAAATCAGTTTTCGTGATTTTCCTTGAGAGGAACATGCCATTGTATTAATAAATACCTTAAAAACTCAATATATCAACACTAATAAGTCCTGAATCCGAATGCTTTTCGGAGTATTCATAACCCATTAGAGTCTACACTTTGCACATATCCCAACTTAAAAGCGATTATGCAGTTAAAAGACATTCTTCATGAGCCAACCTACCATTACATTTAATACAAAACTTAATCTCGAAGCTAGTATTTAACTTCTATGATGAATAAATGGGAGTTCTACTCTTTCTTCATTCTTCCTGTAAATGATTAATTTCATTTAATTACATATTTGTTTATTTCAATACTAAACTCTAAAACATTAATTTCGAACGTTATTTTCGTTCGTAATCTAAAATTTCATAGAAAGAAAAAATTTTATTGATATTTAAAAGATCATTAATAATTCAAATCAATATTCACACTTTTTTGTTTTATGCTATTGTTGTCTTCATTATCATTCTAAAGTAAAAGTCAAACAATAATCAGATCACCTTAAGTATGAAAACCAACAAAACACACACACACACACACACACACACACACACATATACCATCATCACACATATTACAAGACGACAACCAATAATCAAAAAAACAAATTGCGGAAATTTAAATGCTATACAAAACGAAAAAAAAAATTTTGTGTTTATGTTTGACAAGCAAAAAAAAGGATAACACAAAAAAAAATATGCATAATGTATTAGAAAGATGTGAGAAATAGAGAGAGAGAGAAAAAACACATATGGTACAATAGTAACAACATGCATGTGCATGATGTACGAGAGAAAGTGAGAAAAAAAATGAGACCGGGCTGATTACAGCTACATTCTAACATATGTATGTTACTGGTTATAGCACCGAATAGATGATAAAGCAAATTATTCTTTTTTGTTTTATGAAGATGAAGATGGAGGTAATGAATCTTGTTCATCGTCACCTTGTTGCATTGGTGATGATCCACGTTGATTAGATCGATATTGCTGAATAGGTCTTTGTTGTTGTTGTTGATGATGATGTATAACAATAGGAATTTGAACAGAACCAATTACATTTGTTGCACGATTTGATCGTACAGGAGATTGTTGTTCATTTTTATGAGTAAAAAATGATGGATTATGATGAATTAAATCTCGAACAGTTTCTTCATATCGTTCAATTAATTGATGTTTATTTATTGATACAGAATGATAATGTTGACCAACTGGTTGTTCAAGTAAACGTTGAAGAAATTCTTCAAGTACAATTGAATGTTCATTAGCTAAATATAATTTCAATTAAAATTAGATTTTCTTTTTTTTGTTTTTTTATCAAAATAATTCATCTGTTTAAATACATACGTTCAAGTTTATCGAGTAATAAACACCATATACGTTGAATTTCTGTTATATATGCTTGATCATCTTCTGAACTAAGTTTAAGTTGCATTAAACATGGAAGAAATTGATGTATCATTATATCAAGACGATAATCAGGTATAGTTTTAAAACGATTTAATACAACATCATTCCATTTCTATTAAATCAAAATCATTGAAATTGATAAAAAAAAATAAAAATCAAATCTTACTTCAAAACATAATCGTCTTGTTTTAAATAAAAGATAACTATCCATAGCTCTCATTGGTAACATACATTGTTTTGAAAGACGTAAATTATATTCACAAGCAACACAAAAATATGTTATTGCATCATCAAATCTAAATAATTAATAAAGTTTGTGTTCAATACACAACTAATTGGAAAGTTAAATGTGGAACTCACACATATTCTTACGTCTCACTATACTAATATCCATTTAAAAAAAAAACAAACGCCGAGTGGGAATTTTTGATAGAAACAAACTAGAGAAGCGTGGTTTTTCGCCTTTAGAAGACGCATCGAATCGTATATTACAAGTTTTTTCGATCGAATTTTTTTTTGAAGATTTTCTATCGACGTTTTTGAAAACCAACGTATCCTATGAGAGGAAGGTCCATCGGATTGGTCCGAGTCTGAAAATTTGTATCCAAGGAGTTCTACTGTGAGATGACTATAGTGAGTTTTTCAATTGTCAAGTGTGCATCCGAACCGTCAATGGAAGATCTACAAAACTACGTATGTTTCAGGTTTTTAAATTTAGTTATTCAAGAGTCATAGGCATTCTAGTTGAAATTTTCGATCCAACATTATCATTATTTTTCTAACCATTGATTTAACTAGGCAAATAAGTCTGTTGCACCTATCCATCATATTTACAGTAGTTCAGTCAAATACAAAATCTTAAAAAACTACGCGCAACTGCATGTAAAGTGCTGAGTGTACATACAATGTAAATTTACATATGAATTTGCATTTTATTATCACATACGAGAATATACAAGTACTTGTTTGAACGAATCTTCGCATGTGAATGCAAGAGCAATCATGCATGAACACATACGCGTGTACATTAATGTTAATAGTTGTAAAGAATTTTAAAAAAATGAAGAAGATTTTTGAGTTAATATAGTATGAGGAGCTCAAACTATTGAGCGCAATGTGAATTCGACAGAAAAAAAAATTTTTTTTTGTTTTCATTGAATTTTACATACTTATTGTCATTCATTAATTGATAACCAACAAGATAAGCAGCAATAACAGATCGAAAATCTTTATAATCACTTAATATTTTCTAAAAAATATTATTTTTAAATCTTTCAAATAAAAAAAAAGTAAAAATAATTATAAAATCTACTTGATATTCTTGAACTTCATCATTTGACATCTTCATGTCATTACAAATAATTGTTGCTTGTAATTTAAATAATTTTAATCTAAAACAAAAAATTAAAATTTTATAATTTTTCTCATAAAAAGAAAAAAAAAATATAACTTCATTACCGAATATCATCATTAGAAATAGGTAAAAGACGTATAATATCATATATAACACGTTGTCGATAAATCATATCAATACGATTTGCTGATAAATATGCAAGAACATGTTGTAAACGATAATCATGATATGGTAATGCTGATGTTATAATATTAGTTGTTGGTGAATAAGTTTTTATTTCTTTTTCAATTATCTAATAAATAAATAAATAAAAATTTTTTTCTTAAATAAAACTTTATTGAAATTTATTCACTTCTTGAAGTAAATGATTTAGTTCAATTGAAAGAATTTTTGTTTCATAAGTTTTTAAAACACGTATTGTTGAATCAATAACTGGTCTAACTATTTCTGAATCTAAACAAAATTAATACATTGAAAAAAAAAAAATTATTATATACATTGGACACTAGGAAAAATGTTTTTTTCGCTCGATTCTCCTAAAAACTATAATTTGAATGCAGATATTCTATTTTAATACTTAGACATCTTTATGTACAAGATTTAAGTCGTTTAAGTATGATACTTAATTTTATTTCTATCATATTAGTCACATATTATTTTCGATATGAATTGAAAGTTTCATTCGAACAGTTTCGCACCAAGCAATAAAGAATATACTGATATGCGCCAATGTGCCTTAAGGGAAATTTTGTAAAACAATTGCCTGTAGGGAAAAAAAGGTTTTCATTTGGAAATTCGAATAAAGAAATGTTTCTCTTGTTTCTTCTTTTATTTAACTATACAATCTATTGCTTTTTTTTAAATGAATATTATTTCTATCAATAAATGATTCATAAATTGTTTATATGGTTTATTTGTGAAATCAAATAAATCGATTTCTTTTATCACGTTCTTTAAATCGTACGAATGAAAAAGAGAATTCAACTTCTTCTTTATTCCTTCGATTAAAAGGAGGATCATACGATATAAAATAAATTTATATATTTAGTTGTTTGTATGCAAGTGTACAGTCACGTGTCGGAGATGGATCTACACATTTAAATTCATATCGACATCGGTACACACATCAACATCCACTCTCACACTTCACCTCATACATACATGTGATATTAATATTGATTGAGCTTGTATTATAGTATATTATGTATGACAGATTAAAACATTCAGTCGAAGATCAAATGAATCATAACGATGAGGAGCCTTACTTGTTTTGATAGTAGGGGAAATTTTTCATTTTAGCAACAGATTTTGCACTTCTGTTTCGCACTATGATTTTATATATAAGTAGAATCTTTCTATCAATGACAAAGTCCAATGTAAGGTAAAACTAGTCGATCTCACGACGGTTTAAACTCACATCAAGTTCTCTATTAATTAGTGAAGTCTGTTTTGCACTGAAAGAATTCTAATTTGTGTCGAAGCTTTTTGTGCAATTCTTATTCTAATAGGCATGAAAAAAGAAACTTTTCCAAGTGTTCTATATATATAGATATATCTATGATAAAATATACCAAAAGTAGCATTTGGTCCGGAAAAAAATGGAAGATTTAAAACTTTATGTATCAATTGAGATTTTTCAACACGTTCACATATTGTTTTAAGATCATTATAAAGTTGTTCTAATTTAATAGTTTCTATTTGTTGTTGTAATAAAGTTAAATCATCATCTAAAATACGCTGAAGATCAGGAGTTAATTCATAATATACATCTAAATAAATATTTATATACAATAAGAAATAGTAATAATAATAATAATAATTTAGACTAGACTAACCATTAGATAATGATTTTTGTTCAGCATTTATATAAACTAATAAATAAGCACTAGGTACACGTGGTACTTCACGATCATTACATGTCCGTTGACCACCAATAGCATCTTCGAATACATCGGACCATTTACTTTCAGTTACTACAAAATAAAATGAAATATTTTTTTTTGTTTTGTTTTATTCAAAGATCTTATGTGATTATGAAATTGATTCATTTTTATTTATGTATGAATCTCTTTCTTGTTCTATCTTACGAGGAAATCTTCTCAACTTGAAAATTATTTTTTAGTTTGAACTCTATGTATAAGGTAGATCCCAATAAGTTTTTTTTAAAAAATACTATCGAAAAAATATTTGTATACTTTAAATATTAGGATTATTAACTTAAGAATGATAATAAATACTGTCTTTTTTTTGTTTGTAAATATTTACCTTCATTATCATTATATCGATACCATTTTTGTCGATCTATATGATAAACATAAGTCCAGAAATGTCCAAGTGTTGCACTTCCTTCATGAACACAAACAGCATGTAATGTATATAGAACCTAAAATGAAATTTTAGGTTTTATTTTATGACTAATAAATTCAATTTATTGAACTTGTTTTAATTGAGATTCATTATATAATTGTTTTAATTCATTTTTTAAACGTCGAATTTCTTCACGAATATCTAAAAAAAAATTTATTTTTATTGAAAATAATATTTTTTATTTTTATCTTCTATTTACTTGCACATTTAGCTTCAATTTCTGTTAACCATGTTGGTAATGTATTTTGAATAAATTGTAGTTCTTCATTAGATAAATGTGATCTTTGTATTGGTATAATAGAATTTTGTCGAGAACGATTTGATGTTGTTGTTTGATCAAAAGATACTGAATCATTTCTAGAAAAATGAAAAAAAAAAGAATTTTTAAACAATGTTTTTCTAATGATAAAAAAAAATAACCTTTTAGGTAATGTTGGATTAAGTCGACAACCAGTTGCATATTCATAAACAACTCGAATAGCATTTGCAAGTGAAAATGATTCATTATTACATGGATATTTTAAATAACTACAAGTAAAAAAAAAAAAAGATTTTTTTTATACATTAAAATAAATATCTTTTTCTTTTTTTGGCTTTTTATATTCAATACCTGTTCAATGTATCTTCTAACTCATGTAATTGTGCATAAAGTGTTCGAGCAATATTTCGTTTATTTAAAATAAGATTTTTATTAGTTAACATATAACGATCAAGATAAAGTTCTGGATAAAATTCAAATGGTGTAATTATTTTTGATGCTTGTTTTGTTGTTTGTGAAAATCGATAACGATTAAGACAAATAAATAAAACAGGTGGTAAACGTGTAAGCCATCGTTGTTCAACAATAGCCTAATATAAATATGAACTAAACATGAATTTAATAATTGTCTTCTACAATATCATTTGATAATGTAGATTACAGATAGAAATATACGGGACCAAGTTTATTTTTTATTATCACGGTTCAGAGAAAACTATTATAGGATTTATTCGTATTACATTTTTAAAAATCTGTAGTTCTGATTTATTAGTAAAATTCGTTATAATTTTTCATTCAGATCAATAGTAGCTAGAAGAATAGGTGCCATACAAGCGACTACTGCTTCGGTAGAAAGATTATTTAGCTCAACTGAGTTGACACTTACTTATAGACAAGCACGTTTATCACTAAATCAAATTGTTAATATATTGTTTTGTTCGTTCATACGAGAAATTCGAGAACAAGTAAACTTATCCTTTTTTGTTGATTATATTGTAAATCCTGTATCCTTATGTTTCTTCTCTTATTCTTTTGTTCATCTTATGGATGTTTAAGCATTTTTTTTTATTGTTCATTGCATTTCTACTTAAAAATATGTGATAAGGTTTATTAACATGATAATATATTAAATGATTTTTGCATAAATAGTACTTCATATACAGACAAGTTTTTATTCTGGTCAGAAATGCAAGGAAAAATTTTTTGATATTCTGTTCTAGATTCTACAAACAACAGGATGACTGTGTGATAATGTTATGCAGAATATCGAGCAGGACGAAACAAAAAAAAACCATCCTGTGAAGTTCTCTGATTCACTATTTAAATTCTACTTGTAAGAATAAATACAAAATATACTTGTTGACTAGAAAGACTTTCATCTGCTGAACCAAGCCAAAGAGTTTCAAGACCATCATAAAGATTACTTGAATCAATCATTTGAATATTTATTTGTCTTAATGCTTCACGAACTAAATTTCAAAAAGAATTTTCTTTTAAAAAAAAAAAAAAATCGTAAACAACAAAAAATTTACTTGAATTATGTTCATTTCTTTCAACAATAACTTCTCCTGTAACAAATGTATTAATAGGATTAATAAAATTTGTTGATATTGTTGTATTATCAATATTCATTAAACTAGAATAAATAAATTAAATTTTTTATTTCTTATCAAAATTATTTCAAAAAAAAAATAAAACAAAAAAAATCTTCGAACTTTTTTCCAACTGTTTCATATGCAAGTTCAACAAGATCAATTAGATGTATAGCAAATTCTGAACAATCCTAAAATTTTTTATTATTTGTTTAATTTTTGAATTATTTATATTTCAAAAATAAAATACTTCATGTGAAAAATCTACTCCACATAATTTTCGTGTATTTTTAAATTTTTTTATTGCACGATCAGGATTTATTGAACGACGTGTTGATTTTAACATTAAAATAAATAAATTACGTAATTCTTCTGTAAAACAAATTGCTTGTTTTTCCTAAATTTATTTCAAAATAAAAATAAAAATAAAAATAAAAACAAAATAATTAACATACACTTTCAGTTAATTCACGATTAATAACTGAATGTGTAAAATTTAATATAAGTTGACGAAAATATGGTAATGTATAAAGTGCTTGAACAATCGAACTAAACCAACAAGTATTTCCAATATTTTTTAATCCAGCTGGTTCATCAAATGATTTTCTTTCAGCAATATCTGATTCATCAATTATTTGTTCCACTGTTTCACGTGATAATTGTAGAGCACTTAAATAAATAATTATTTTCAATAGAACAAATTATAGAGAGACATATATATCTATTTATATCTTTGGAAAAAAGAGAATAACTTTCAAATCTTATTTCTATTATTCAAAAATCTTCTTTTTTCATTATAATGATCTTTCGCTAATTAATCAAGTAAATGATTATTAACTCATGGGAAGTTGTTTTTAGTTATATTCTAACCGTTCTAAATCATCATCAATTGCTTGTTGATTATCATTTTCTGGTGAAATTTCAATAACATCATCTGTAATTGTATCACCATGATTTCGATCAGATGTTTGTGGTGATAATGCTGCAGCTGTTGCTTGAACAGGTACATTTGGATTAGAATGAGATTGATTATTATTATTATTATTATTATTAGTTGATTGTTGAAGATTATTTCGAAGCTAATTCAGAGGAGAAAAAAAAACGAAATAAAAAGTCTTTCTTTATTTCAAAAAACACGAACATTATCGTCAAATAATAAATTAATAACTTGTTCTAATGAATAACGTCCCGTACTGTCTTTACATGCTTCTATTGTTTGATTTATAAAATTATCATCAAGTCCAGTAATTTCACGGACCTGCCGTATAACATCACGTCGATCACGTTTCGTCTAATTAACATAAAAATATTATAGACAAAACAAAAAAAAAAAAGAAAATCTTGTTTTTTTAGCTACGAACGATGGAAGGATTCGTTTTTTTATTTTCAGGTACAGCAGCTGTATCCACTGTCATAATCTAATATCAAAAAAAAATAATAGAAAATAATATTTATCATTAATTTTTCTTTTATATCGAAATAGAATATCCCTTATTTGTCTATTGCGTTTGAGATCCAAAAAAGAAGAAGAAAGAACAAATGATCTTGATTGGTTCCACCATATTTGACCGAAATACTTTTATCCTCCATTAATTTCGAAGAGAAACAAAAAAAATTTTATTTTTTATTTTTTCTTTTAATATCTATTTCATAAAATCTTCAATATACTATATTTTTTTGTTTTATCTTGAATAAAAGTTCTAATAAGAAGACACACACACACACACACACAAGAAATATCATAATGTCTTTATTTTAACGCCAAGCACCAAGTATAGCACCAGCTGTTGATAATCCAACCATTGGATAGCCAATATTAATTGCAGCTAATCCCAATGAAAAACCATCTTTTGAAAATATATGATTTGGTAACATTGTTGTTAATGTAAAACCAAGCCAAGAACAAAAACCTAATTTTAATCCATCAAACAATGATCGTGATGTATGAGTATATGCAATAAAATGTGCCATTACAATAGCCATTAATAAATGACAAATTGTTGATACCATATAACCTCTTTGAGCAGTTTTTTGTACAGTTGGATCATTTTTCATTTTATTATAATCCATTTTCATTAATTTAACAAATGTTGTTCCAAAAAGTAATGGAGAATACCATAACATTCCAAGAATCATATTTATTACTGTACATGTTGCAATTGCCCAATAATTAACTGTAACCATATTTGTTTGCTAGAATAATAATTTATGTTTAAAGAAGAACGATTTATCTCTGTGTATTTCTATTATAAAAGTTAAAATTCAAATGATAGATAGAGAAACGCGCACATAAAACATAGCAACCTATGATGAAAACATGCGATAGAATAAGAAAGAAAAAAATAAAAGAAAAATAAAAGAATGTATATTTTCGCTATGCAGTCAGTAGGTCTAGGTCAAATAATATATGAAATAGAAACAACATTAGAATAGTTATATATATTGTTATTAAATGCATTTGTTTTTTTTCGCCTTGAACTAGAAAAATAATTAACGTTATCGACAGAATTCGATTAAACAATTTATTGTTATACATTCTAAAAGATTTAGTCAAATAAGTTTGAAATTTTATCGACATGCGTTATAACTATGTGAAAATGTTTAATTATTTATTCTTTCAGAGCGGAATTAGTTTTTGAAGATAAAAAAAAGAGAAAGAGAAAAATAAAATTTCAATAATTAATTGATTCTATTTTTTATTCAAGTTTATTAATATACTTTCAAAGTATCACATCGAGTCTTGAAAACAATTGGCAATGCCTAAGCCTACATTACAATTTGAACATTTGTATCTGCTACGAGATTAGTTGGTTTTTTCTGGTCGTTTGATACTTGTACTGCAGACAATACATTGTCGTCTTCTTCTGTCAATTAGTGATGAAAAATGATGAGCTGTCAATCTAACCGGTTTGTCAGTAGAACACTGACCTCTTCTTATATCCTGTTGACTACCAATATTTGTCAAAGATCAGTTGAATTATTTACAAGAGAAAATTAATGAACTCAAAAACGAGGCATGATCAAGCAAGAAACATTAGGTGTATATCACTATTATGAACATACTCTAACATATGTAGCACGTTCAAAAAGTATCCGGACTCATTTTATTTAAAAACAATAAGAAGTGCTGCTGTATTTGTATTATTATCTGTAGATAGTTTATAGAGTCCTCTATCCATAGACATGATTAGTTCTGTTGAATTAAACGTATATATGAAAATATAGAAACACATTTGAGACCACTGTTTATACACTGACAGAAAAATTAAAATTTTGAGTATCACTCAGTGATAAAATTTCTTGTTTTATAAGGTCATGTTTCATTTACACAGGTCACGTCAAAAGTTTTCTCGCTCTGTTCACTTACAAGACTTTATTAAGAAAAACTACACTGTAATGTGCAGACATATTTAGGATTATGTGCAAAATTTTAGACTTCTAAGTCTTGTGCTTTGTTGTAGTCCATCATTTCTTTTATACTAGTGAGGCAAGTTAAATAGTCACGTTTTGTATATTAGTTTTCAATTTCTTAATAAGTTGTATTAAAAAAATTAAATACATTACAAGATGTAGCGTGAAGAACTCTACAATTTACATCAGACCGCTTTTTTTAATAGTTGCACATTTTGCTTTCAAAATGCATAAAAATATTGAGCTACCATATTTCGGCCGTGCAATAATGATCTTTTTTTTTCGATACAAGATGAATTCGTTTTTTCTTTTTTCATCTTTTTACCACCTAATATGTTTTCATAAATAAAAATAAAATATACCGAAAGATGCAGCATGAAAAGCTCTACAATCTATGTAAGTGATAAAAAGATGAAATAAGAAAAAAAGGAAATTTCTCATTCATGTTATTTTTTCATAGAGTCGAAATTTAATCGTTCAAGATTTTGCCCATTTTGAAAGCAAAACGTGCAATTATAAAAAAAGCAGTCTTATGTAAATTATAGAACTTTTCACGCTGCATCTTGTAATGTATTTTATTTTTTTAATACATTTTATTAATAGATTGAAAACTAATATACAAAACGCAACGATCCAACCCATTATGTATCATATTGGAAATCGCATATACCTTGTATAAAAGAAATGATAGACTATAACAAAGTACAAAACTTAGATGTCTGAAATTTTGCACATAATCCTAAATATGTCTGGGCATTATAGCGGTATAGTTAGTTCTTGATTAAGTCTTTTAAGAAAACTTGGCGAAAAAAATGTTTGGAGTGACTCTTGTATTAGTGATTGTGACAATATATTCTAAAGATATTCAAAAAATCTTTTTTTCTATGGGTCATATCAAAAACATTTGTTTTCGTGAGAAAAAGCCTCTGACTTCACATAAAAATAGACATAATTGTTTTTTCCAAGGACATTAAGAGATAGAGCATCAAATTCTGCACAAGATAGGCTATTTTTTCATTTTCTTAAATGAATTACAAAAAATTTGAAAACATGATCTCACAAAGTGAGCAAGACGACGTAAAGTGGACAGCCTGACGACAAATTATTTTTTGTTTGAACTCTGATTTTCTTAGTCGTATTACGTGCAAAAAAAAGTTATGTCGTATCTCATATGAAGACGCATGTGAAGTGCGCTACAAAACGCATATTTATTTGTTATTAAAAAGCATTGTTCAAAAAAAGTTTTATCAAAAATACTGGGAATCTGTTTTGTTGTCTGACTGTCTACTTTACGTCGCCTTGCTCATTTTGTGAGATCATATTTTCAAATTTTTTGTAATTCATTTAAGAAAATGAAAAAATAGCCTATCTTGTGCAGAATTTGATGCTCTATCTCTTAATGTCCTTGGAAAAAACAATTATGTCTATTTTTATTTGAAATCAGAGGCTTTTTCTCACGAAAGCAAATGTTTTTGACATGGCCTATAAAAAAAAAGATTTTTTGAATATCTTTAGGATACATTGTTACAATTACTAATAGCTTCAATTCTTTTGTCAAAACATATGTAGTCTATTCAGCTTTTGATGCTCTATCCAATAGTATAGTTTAAATATAATTTAAATTGAATTTCGTTACGTTAAAGACGTGAAAACTTATTTTTCTCGAACTATATAGTGATAATTTTGAGATTTAACTTTTCTATTATTTAATTTTTTAAAGTGTAGAAAAGTTAAATTAGTTTTCAAAAATCAATTTTTTCCCATCGTATAGCTGAGTGTCTCCTCTTTCGAATGGATGCTGAAAAGAACTATTTGACTTGGTAAAATTTGCAATAATTCAATATTTTTATATTTAGGAAGGAGGAAAGTCTCATAATTATGCCGCAGTTGAAATTCGAAAGTTTTTGAATTTATTCATTAATGACAATTGATCAAATTCAAACCAATATGGTACACGATAGACTGCTACTATGTATCTATGAATATGACGTTAGATCGGAAATGAAACCTTCTTCAGTTGGAGAAATCTTTATTGTTCTCAGAATTTAAGGTGGGAGGTCTTCTAATTTTGTCATACCCTATGTATTTAAAACATTCACCATAGTATTAATTTCTTATATATGGCTAGTCTAGAACGTCCTTAATCGAAAATATTGTCTGTGTTTTTCAGTCCATATATGTCGCATTAAATAATTTGCAATACTAATTCGATCTTGAATGAATTTTTCATATGCATATTTTGTTATTAATTGACGAAATCGAGCTGAAGATTTTAGAAGATAAGGTATATCAAATATTCCTTAATGAAGACCACTTCATGTTATTAAATTATAAACAAGAAATGAGCATTGTTCAATAGTACCTCGTACAATAAGACTTTAAGAAAATTCAAGCATATTAAAACCTTGTTGAAGATGAATATCGTTACGAATTCTAGTACAAAAATGTTCAGCTTGTTTATCTAATGACCACAAAAATGAATCGTCAAAATGATTTCCTTTTTCAATTGATACAATATAAATTCCAGCAAAAGATGTTCGAAGCCAACCAGCTAGTTCATTCATATCAGAAGTAAATGCAACGATACCATGCATAAGAACAACTGGTCGATATATTATTGTTTTAATTGAACGTGAGAGAATAGTAAGAATAAATAAAAGAAAAGCAAGACGAGTCATTTTTATTTGATTCTCTACTTTTTATTAGAATATAATAAAAGTTTATGTGGAGACTCTAGGAAAACTTATAATAGATGAACATCTCTTAGTTGTTATACATATAAATATATTGAAAAAAATATTGATTGCATATTGAATTTTTATATGAGTAATAAAATGTTTTATTGAATATGTTTTTTTTTCGTCAAATTAGAGAAAATGATCTAGTGGTACGTTGGAGATATTTGCACGATGATAAGATCTCTAGAATTATTATAAGTCATATGAATCTTTTTTTTTGAGCAAGAAAGACTGATAAACATCAAAACGTGACAAGTAAGGAAAACATTGTATTGATGAAAATAATATTCAATCACTAATATAATATGCTTGTTGCTGAAACTGCAACTTAGTTTTACAAGTGATTTAATAAATTACTTTTAAATGTAATTTTTAATTCTTATGACAATTAGTGTTTTAAAATTCAAAACAGATAATATTATTTCATATGAGAAACTATCTTAGTTCTTTTCTGGAATTTGTTAAAAAAGAAATGTACAATATTGGACAACATGTGTTTCACTATTTTGTATTTACTATGGTTCTCTTAGAAAGCCGCATTCCAATGAGTGATTTTTGTCAAAAATACATTCAGTATTTATATTATACAGTAGAGTAGTTAGACATTTGTTAAGTCATAGGCTGTTTCACCAGCGATGTTATCTTGAGGAGTGGATAGGATTGGGCAATTGAAAATCAATTGGGCTACAGTTTTTTTGAAACTGATTACCATCACAAAAATCGATTTTTATTAAAGAGAAGTTCTTTACTGTCAAGCAAGAGTCATGCTCGTTTGTTTTTCTTTGTAGTATTTCACAAATGTGCTCTTCAATTTTCAAATATTTTGAATATATTATATCAAAAAACATAAATAAGCACAAATAGAACCATTAGCGAATTTAAGTGGAATAACGAGTATTTTTGAAAAAGCGAATCAATAATAAATAATGAACAAAGATAACATGCAAGAAAAAATAGTCAATCATACTTAGGGCATACCAAAAGTCTTTACAGAGCTATATCAATTTCTTATAGAATGCCTGAAGAAATTTTTTTTTATATAGACTGATATTAGTAACAAAGATGTGCATTTCTACACTATTTGATCATTATTAATCTAATATTATAATAATAAAGTTTTGATAAGAACTATTTTTATGTAAAGCTTAACTAACGGATGAGGCAGATTTTATGGCTATGCTTTGCATTTCAATTTTCAACCATTTATTACGTTGTGTGAACAAATAAAATATACCATAAGATGCAGCCTGAAAAGCTCTACTATCTACAAAATAAAGCCTAGTTTTTAGTTGCACTTTTTATTTTCAAAATGAGTAAAATTTCCAGTGACCAATTTTCGACATTGCGAAAACGATATTTTTTTTGATACAAGATTAATTCATTTTGTATTATTTCATCTTTTTGTCACCTAATATCTTTTATGTAAAAAAAAAAGCAAAATCAATCACATGATCCAACGTAAAAAGTTCTACAATCTACACAGTAAAACTTATTTTAATTGCGTACGTTTTGTTTCCAAAAAAAGCAAAATCCTATGCGATCATTTTTTCCTATACAAAGAGGAATTTCTTTTTTCTTATTTCGTATATAAAATAACCAGTCTTAAGTAATTTGTAGAGCTTTTTAGGCTGCATCTTATGGTATATCTTATTTGTTCACACAACATAAGAAATTATTGAAAATTGAAATGTAAAGTATATCAATTTAATCTGTCTCATCTATTAGTTAAGTTTTACACAAAAACAGTTCTTATCGAAATTTTATTATTATGATATTAGATTAATAATGATCGAATAGTGTAGAAATATAGATCCTTATTTTTATTATCAGTCTATATAAAAACAAAATTTCTTCAAGCATTCTATAAGAAATTGATATAGCTCCGTAAAAACTTTTGGGTATGCCCTATGTATAATTTCGTACAACTATTTATAATATAAAGATCACATTCAATTCTTAGCATTCAATTCTCAAGACTAACAGTTTTTAATAAAAGTTTATCATTAATAGTTTGACTTGTGATGAACGGCATTTGTTTTTCAATTAAACTTGATTCATCAGCTGTATCAAATATTGACACAATCTTATTCGTCTAGCTGAGTATACAAAAAAACTGGTTAGAACCAGTAATAGTTTTATTTGTTTGTTGATCGATAATATATTCGAGTAATTCTGGAGTATAATGATGATAAATATTTGAGTGACTCAAATTTTCTCTTATTCTTAATACAATAATATTACCAAAAAAAAGACAACATTTGCCTTTCTTTGATATTCATTAGAATACATTGATTTCATTTTGATACAATCTCTCATATAGTAAATTGATTTTTTACAAACATCGAATCCAACATATAAAAATCTATAATTCTTATAAAGAATAAAGACAAATTTTAATACACTCCATTAGTGATATACTTATTCATTCTATGTCATATCAAAACGATAAAATAAAAGTAATAATGTTATATTACATTGATTTTGATTCACATAACTCAAGTAATATTGTGGATATCAGTAACACATATTCCTTTATTTCTGTATGGAATTAATGATCATTATTATTGAGTAGAGATTAGATAAAGATAAAATTTGTCTACTAGAAATAACTATACATCTCAGTCGTAAGATATTTAAAAAAGACAAAAGAAAAAAAAATTGTCTTCGTCTGTTTTCTTCTAGACAAAATATATTTAGAGTAAGATAATTTCAAGCAATAGCAAAATTTCAAAATTATTGATAATTCTAGATAAGTAAACTTTCAACCTTAGAAATCTACAACGAAGATTAGATTTCTGTTTATAACATCTTTATTGATGTATATAATATTTCTTAGAATCGTTCGCTTTTTTTCATATGATACATCGTTTATTATTTATATCAAAATGCTTGTTTTTTTCTGACGTTCTTGTTTTTTTCTTATCTATCACCAATATTCTAGAATGATGCATTTTTTTTTTCTATAGATAATTGTGTCTTACTAACGAAGATTAACTAATTATTCTGTCATCGTCTTCTTTCACACATGCAATTATCAAAAATAAAAAAGGATAAAATGTGTTAAAGAATTACTAATAAACTCTTGACTTTTCTGTCGTCATATTATACTCAACATTCTTTAATCTGACATGACCCAATATGTTGTATAAATGTGTCAGAATTATAGAGATATCTTCATATAACAATTATGATATATGTCAACGTAAACTTCATAAGAGATAGTATTTTGTCACATTCTTAATTTGTTTTGATAATTGTCGAGTATTGTTTTTTTTGAGGACGCTTACTCATGTTTCGATACAGTTGATACCATAGTCAATAATCTAAACATACTGATTTTTTTTATTATTTTTGAATAATTAATATAGTTGATCATATTAACGAACAATAAATAGCTTGAAGATTATCAAAAACATAATATCGATACATTCTTTTATTGTATCAAGTTAATTGAAGTTTTCTGTATTGAATTACTTGTTCCATTAATAATAAATGCAATACAGTAATGTAAGAAAATAACGAAGGGATAAAAAAAAGAAGTATATGTAGAGCAAAAAAATCTTCTCCCTGTCTCTTTATCTGCCATTATATTATAACGATAACGAAGCACCAAAAACACATTTATAATATTTTATCCAAAATATAGAAAGCAACGATGTAGCGTCTAGACTAGTTTATATTATTGATTAAACAATTATTTTTATACTTTTTCATTTTGATTGTTTCTAGATCATGGCAGTTTTACCATTTTTGACATACAAAATTTTACCAAGTCAAACTATTATTAGAGAAAATATTCGTCTTGGTCATGTATATATTGAATTTTTTTTTTGTCTTAACGATAAATTTAATTCTCTATTTTTCTATATAGGTAAAAGAAGATATTGATGCTTTAATACATGCACTTACTCCTATATTATTCATTACAAAATCAGGAGTACCTAGACCACTTTTTCTTGATCCAGGCGTTGTACAACATTTGATAGATAAAGTTTGAATGTTTTTCTCATTATTTATAATATGTATAATTTATTTATTATAGCCAGCTACATTAAATTTATTACAACTTTTTGGTTGGGTTCCAAATAATCGAGGTGATTATGTATTTGTTAATGCTAATTCACCAGAAGAAACAAATCAACGTGAGAAAATAGCAAATGAATTTCGTCAATTTTACGATGAATTAAAAAAGATTAAAGGTCAAGATATTAGCTCGGTAGAAAATTCTCATACAGTAAATTCTTAGAAATAAAGATCTTAATGATTATGTCAATTATATGATTTATTATAGATCATAACAACAAGACCATTCTCATCCTATCATATAATACCGGCTGAAACAATTATTAGAGATAATATTCGCGTAGGAAGTGTATGTATTGTTTCTATATCCATTATTCAATCTTATATTATGACATGTTTGATTTTTTATATAGATAAAAGAAGATCTTGATTCTCTGTTCCGTGCACTTACTCCGATAGTATATCTTACTAAGCCAGGTGTACCTAAACCACCTTTTCTTGATCCTAGTATTATTCAACAATTAGCCGATAAAGTTTGTGAAAATATTTCATTTGTTTTTCATTACATTGTATGAATCTTGATGTATTTTAGCCTGGAACATTGAATTTATTACCACTTTTTGGTTGTACTTTAAATAATCGTGGTGATTATATTTTTGTTGATGCAAATAGATCAGAAGATAGTGCCTTACGTGAAGCAGCTGGAAATGAATTTCGTCAATTTTATGATGAATTAAAAAAAATTAAGAATGGTAGTAGTATTGTTATGGAATATTTTCTTAACGTAAGCTTTCGAAATTGAATAAAATCAAATTGTCTTATCATTTCTTTTTTTTTCTTATTAATTTCAGCATCCAAATAATAACTTTTCTCAAGTACAATCTTCCTGAATAATTCATGCATGATACCTACCGTTTTATAATTTCTCGATATTTCATATATATCATATTATTTTGTGTGTACCTGTGTTTTTTATATTCTTTTATACAAATTATTATCACTTTCATACTCAGAGTTATTTGATAAATACCCATGACAACGTGGAACTTTCGCTTTTTTTTTATATATTCTTACTCAATCCTTGACAGTGCTGTAATGTAAATTCAATTGCTACTTTTGTCTTTTAATCTAGTTTGAGTGATTTCTTCAAAATTTTCTAACTATGATGAATTCTATTAATCTTACAAGAAAAAATTTTTCATTGTTATCATAGTTTAAGTATTTCTTAGATATCTATTTTAAAAATGTAAAATTTTGTAGTTTATTCGAGACCTTTGGAATCTATTAGTGCGATAAGAAAATAGAGGGGTGTGTCTATTGTTGATGATAGCAGGCAAATTTTCTGCATAAAAACAACCTATCAATCTTGCATAGAATTGTCCTTGAAAATTTCATCATGATATTTTGCTACGAGAAAAATACGATCGAGATAAAGAAAAGACATACTAAGAAATACTCTCAGATTTATCAAAATAGCAGTTTGCCCTATCTACTTATTTCCCGACCTTGCTTTCAGTGATTTACTTTTTCATTTAATTACTTGATGCTTACACTCTTAACTTTTTGCTTATTGTATTTTACGCAGCCTTTTTTTCTTTTGAATTGATGCACGACTTTTTAACTTGTTGAGATTTGACTACTACAAATGTGTGTAAATTTACAATATGTAATATGACATAATTGTAAATTATTTGATCAATAAATTAAAAACGAAAATATTACACAATAGCATTGAAAAAAACTTCAAAAGCGAAATAAGTTATTAGTGGAAAAAGAATATTGTTATATTCTGCTTATTTGAACAAAATTAATCTTCATGATTTTATAATAAGAATGAGCTATTTTGCATTTTCTCTTAATGCGGATTTTGCTGAATATCGTTACGTTTTTTACAACTCTTCACTAGTTAAGTTTTTTAATGGATTTTATGTGTCAAATCTTTACTTTAATGATAAAGAACTATATTCAAATCTAGAAATCTGTCGAGTTCGATTGTGGCGTTAGAAGTTTTTTAATTAAGTCTTCATTTAAAATTCAAGAACATTAATTTAGATGCGAGTATCAAAATGAAAAATTTTTGTCTACTGCTAGCCTTTTCGAATATAGTTCCGATATAAAAAAGTATATCACTGTGTTCATTGTGTCATAAAATAATATATTCACTGCAATCCAAATGAGTTCCTGTAAACCATGTCTGGCATTTTATTACTTGAATTGAATCGATAACCGAAAAACTACTCGAACATTAGCTAATACGTCGATGTGAAATTTTCTAATTTTGAAGTAGTAAATTTTTTAGAACCAGTTTAAGTTTTAGTCAGATGTGCCAACGAGTGCATATTTCGGTTAATGATGCCTAAAATTTTTTTAGTTCTATCCGATAACAACAGAAGAACTTATCTTTTTACAATTTTCATTAGATTCCAGCAATGTTCTTTGCATTTCCTGAATTTTCGGTCGTTTGAACCGAAATCAATGGCTCTTTTTTTGAGATAAATGGTGCTCCAGAAATTTTGAATCAATTTTGAAAAATGGCTCGTTCTCGCATTCGACAAAAAGAAACTCTTTACAATTTTGCCAACAATATCTACTTTATCCAGAAGAATAGATTGAATCTGTAATGAGGATAAACGTTTTTTACATGACTACTTACTAGAGACACCGATGTGACGATAAAGGGTGAGTTGAGAATTATCTCACAGTTGCAATAAACAGTTTATTTTAGTCGTCCGATTATTTTAAAGATCCATGACTGTTTCTATCCTTTAAGAGTTGTAAGTTACCGTGTAACGAAAAATTTGCGAGTTTATCAAGGAAAGACTATTTTACAAAAATAATGATTAAAATCAAATTCAAAAATTTCCAATCACTGATTTGAAACTCGGATTCCTCGATCCCGAAAGCCTTTATTCAAACTTTATAAAAAAAAATAACTTTTCCGTGATTAGCTCGCAAAGTTTCCGTTACTTAGGGATACTGTTTTTGGTCTATTCGAAGCTATAGTGGAAATTCATAGAATACAAAACAAAGGTTTTGGAGTTGATCGAAAATTCGCATTTGTTTGCTGTTTTTTTTTGACCAATTTCAACTGGTTTTGAGACCTATGTTGTGCATTAGACAAAACCTACGAATAGTCTGCGAAAGAGTGTTCAAAGCTGATCACAACTGGGGCGAACAACCACGAGGAGTCCAATAGCTTTCAATGATGGAAATATTCTGAATTTCGATTAGAAATTCAAGAATTTGGTTTATTCCTGCTTACAAAAAACCTATGGGCAATATTGAGAATTATCAAACTTCTAACAATTCTTCATGCCAATTGTATCCAACTTTAAACGTTCTTCCCGAAGCTATTCTAACGTTTTGTCTAATGTAAAACAAAAACAATGAAATGCAAATGTTCGATCAATTGCGAAACCTTTGTTTTGTATTACAGCTTTGGATAAAGCAGAAAAACTGTCATCTTTGACATCATGTTCTCAGAGCTGGTACATTACTAACCATTAGCTGGTAACGTATTTGGCGAGTAAATATAACTTTTCTTCATCTATAGGTTGATACATGTTTGGGTGCACAACAAATGGTTGATATCTTAACAACTAAAAATCTATCACTTGAAGATCAAGCTCGAGAATTACAAGATACAGTTGATAATCTTGTAAGTTTATTTTAATTTTATGACATGTCTAATAATCGTTGCTAAAGAGAAAGTAGCCGAAAGAAAAAGAAATAAAAATTGTATATACGTTGGCTTATGAAGCTGACGAATAAAAATAATGACATCGTTTTTATAGCATCGATTGCCGGCAGAAAGAACAATAACGCTTTGTATTATTGTTTATGAAGCTATTAAAAAAGGATGATGCACAACATTCGATAGATTGATATTAAAACAAAATATGACAATAACAAAATTAGAAGATCTTTCAGTCGAGTTGTTTCATGAAATATTTATTTATTTTCAGTTTCATGAAGTATTCAATATTTTTTCTAATCTCAATTCTCGATTTGCTGCTATTGTTAATAACATGCCACTTATGCCTGTTTATTTGGGTCTAAATGCAATGAGTATAACAGTAACTGAATTCTATTACACACATTTATCACAATCAAACATATGTCATCGTCTTATTTCATTATGTATTTCAAATGAATTTGCTTTTGATAATGGATTATGGTTAGCATCACATGTATCTACATTCAACAATCTTCGTCATTTATCCTTAATCGACATTAAACGTTCTTCTTTCGAATTGATTATTAATGCATTCTCACCCAATACTCCTCTCATCATGTTTGCAATACGATTTTCAACTTACTCTCATGCTGCTTATACGTTTGTAGGTATTCCTGAAGGTGCATATTATGAACAAATCTTTCACTTATTTCCTTTTTTACGTGTATGTGATCTACGTTTCTGGCGATGCATATACGACACTCTAGACAATCAAATAGTTCTACCATTTGATGAAGTTTTCATGCCAATTGAAACAAGCCTTTTTAACTTACAATCAATTGTAATTCGAGAATGTTCACCAGCCTTTCT
This sequence comes from Rotaria sordida, assembly GCA_905250125.1. NCBI lineage: Eukaryota > Metazoa > Rotifera > Eurotatoria > Philodinida > Philodinidae > Rotaria > Rotaria sordida. The sequence continues at coordinate 7,287 of CAJNOL010002063.1, read as the reverse complement.
GTTACATTTACTTGAACATCTTCCACAATTGCAAGATCTCAGCTTTGGTCTAACTACTCCTTGGCTACCTGATAAACATCCACTAATGAATGGTGTTAACAAGTAAGTTTCTTTTCTTAAACTTAGTATAAAAAATATGAAATATGTAAATTCATTCAATTATATTATAATAAATTATAGATGAAAGTGAATCATTTCTGAATTGATAATATCCTTTTTCACTAATTTCCATTTCAATTGACTTTAAAGTATTTAATTGTAAGATGATAATTTGAAAAAGTTTAGTAGTTGAAAATAAGTTGTTTCAAAGATTTTTTTAAAGAACTCAATGAATATGAGGAGATTTTTTGAAACTGGTTAGATACATGAAATTCTATGTACACCTATAGATTGATGAATGTAATTAGAAATGAAGAACATCTTTTATTTCCGATGAGATTAAGATATAGTTTACTGTTTTTTCAATAGAAAAGGATGATGAATTCTTTTTAATCATAGCAAAAATAGAGTCTTTCATAATCGATATTATGATTGTCGTATTTCTCAGCATATATTTAATCGAAAAACTCTTCTCTTTTTTTTTTCTTTTTTTTTGTTTTAAGTACATCCGTTGACATCTATTTCAAACTCGACATATAATAGAACAGATTATAATTGAACATAAAAAAACTTTAAAGTTACTGCTAAATAAAAATCGATTAGCTCTTGAGGAAGTACTACGATACATTATAAAATAAGTTGCAATGTCCAATGATTTTCTTTGAAAAAAATTTTTTGCAATATTCAAAGATGAAGAATTTCGAAAAAGAGAAAAGTTTCTATACAAAAACAAGAAAGCACCGTACGATAAAAGACATTATATTGAAAAAAAAGTCTATTCGTCATTAATCCTTTACTTTCGAAAGCTAATCATGTAAAGCGAGCTTGAAACTCAAATATTTTTGTTTAGTGTTGATAAAATAATTTTCTAAAATAACAATCATCGGCTTGTAATGCCAGCTTACACAAGAAAAGAAACCGCCATTTTTTTTTTTGACGCGACACATTATTATTCTGTTATTGCAAGTCTACAATGTTCACATCTGTAGATATTTGAGAGTAAATAATTAAATGGATTGAGAATACATATGAAGATGTACTCATAGTGATCTTAAATCAGTTGTTAAGGTTCCACTAATAAACTTGTTTAAGATTTTCTTCGTAACTTTTTCTCAAATATATATTTGGAAATCAAAGGATAGATGCTGTAGAAAGGAGTTTTATAGAAAATACTGTTGATTTCAAAGAAAGAACAGGTTCCAAATAAGTGTGAATAGACGCAATTAGATGAAGAAACAAGCTGAGTTTAATAGAAAGTTCGTTCTTTGATGAATCTGATACACATAATGATGAGATAGAAAATTGTTCTGTACAAGTTTTCTTTTTTTAAATTCCATCGTTTCTATATGATCAAGAGAAGAATATTTTGAATATAGAAATAGAAAATATTGTACGTAAACAGGACATTGATACTGTTTGATATGGTGTAGATTAATGATGGAATATAGTATGTTTCAGTAAAAAGTCAAATAATATATCATGTATTTATGATTGTTGCAAAATGTTTTTTGTTAATTTATTTTAGTCAAGTCTCTAAGATTGACAAACGTCTGGTTCCCAATCTACGGCGTCTTAAAATAACGTTGAAAAATAATATTCATGATATGAAACCACTTGATCAATTATTTGACCATGATGTTTTATTTTCGTTGACGAACTTTACATTATTGGGATTTGTAACTGGAGCTGATGTTGTTCGCAATTTACTATCTATGCTTTGTCATCAATGTTCATATATGTTGATGGTTAGATGGCATGTGGAAACTATGATATCACTATCGGACACAAGTGTCATTTTGTTAGCTACGTTTCGACAACTGCAAAGCCGAATACCAATCGAACTAGAATTATCTTTATATCATCATGGTTATTGTATTAAAGCTTTCACGATACCACGAATTGACAGATATTTATATGTTGATAACTATTTAAACGAAAATATTGTTTACGGGTATGTAGAAAATTTCTTTTTTTTTTTCTTACGACAAATGGTGTTTTTCTAAATCTAGACAAAGTCGATGGTCATCTACTGTGCCGATCTTGAATAATCGTTTGGTTTATACCAATAAGATTTATATGGATGGTAGACATTCTGAAATAAACGACAAATATCTCTCTTATTTATCAACTATTATTTCGTGGCATCAATTTACTTCACTGGTGGTCGCTGATCTATTGGATATATATCAATTGCGTTTGTTAGTATCGAAAATGATTAATTTACGTACTCTAGAGCTGTATTATCACTTCAATTATAAATATGACGCCGATTTGAATAAGCAAAGTTTACTCGATCTTCTCAATGATACTTCTTTGTGCAATATGCTCATGTCAAACGAATTACAAAAGCTAAATCTTTATACGAATTGGGAATATCCAGATATGATAGGCATTGCTTCTTTAATCGTGAGGCAATTACCACATCTGCAAATCATAGAGTTAAGTTGTTATAATAGTCATAATAGTCAAGTTCCTGAAGCATTACATATACTTATAAACGGTCTGCCGAAATTGAATTTTCTCATTTTTCACTGTGGTTTCGCATGTGGAAATCAACTGTATTCAAAAATGCGCGATCTCTCGAAGAATGGTACGCGTGCTTATCGAATGGAGTGTTATAACCCATTGATAAAATATGATGAATCAATACTTTATTTGTGGCTTTGATAATATTAAACTGTTACATTTCTCTATTTGTCGATACTTATATTTCTCGTTGTAAAACTATAATACATTGAGAGTTGAAAACTTTAATAAAAACAATTCAGGGTAAAAATTAATTATTTATGTTTTTCATTTTTTTCGAATCTTTCTAATACAATCGAGTAAGAGTTATCAAAGAGGTACAACGGGCAGAAATATTAAAGCTTATTCAATGTTAACAAGAGTGTTGAATGATGTTCTTATCATTATAAGTTGTTAAAAGAAGCAATCAAAGTTTGAACTATTATAGATGGATTCAATAACGATAGAGATTGAATAATAAATTCAGTGAAAGCAAATATCCTTTTTTTTACAGAATTTTATCAATTTTTTCACTTTCTAAAACATTATCATCATAATGATTTGATCTTTTTTTATACAATATATATGATCACATTTATCATTGTGAACTATGAATAATAGCACTTAGACAGATATTAAGTATGCACATCGATTGAATTTTCATCGTATTGATTGTTTATTTTGAAGCAAATATATATGTTGTCTACGACCATTTTATTCATAAAAGAAACATTGTCTTTCATAATATAATGTCAAAGATTGAAAAAATGCATGTAGAGAATATCTTTACAATATATGCATTAAAGATATATGAATGTCAACAAGTAGAAAATCAAATGCATGCTTTGAAATAATACTGATGGGAAAAGAAAATCTATCGAATATATATGTTGTATCGAAGTTACACCGACCGACGAAGTTACAACTTCGTCGTATAAATGTGACGAAGTTATAA
>CAJNOL010002062.1:0-47839 GCA_905250125.1 Rotaria sordida | reverse complement strand
TATCGAATTTTATTGTTCAAACTCTTTGTGGGCGTGATTACGAGTGTTGCTCATCTATTCATTCACTTCCTTACTCACACCACTCACCCACACGCAATATCAATTAGACATGATGATTTCAATAATAAGTAACATTTAAACGTTTTTTTTCAATCAACTGTCTTGTCTTTATCAAAAATATCAAATCAAATCGATGGTTAAACTTTTGAATAGATTATCTGATCCGTGAGTGAATTTGCTATTATCTTTTGTTTAAATACATCGAATACAATACTGCAAAAGGCAATGGAATAATGATTCCTCAATGAGATGAAAACGAAACATAAATTAACATTAAATATTTGCTTCATTTGCTATAAGTATTAAATCTTAAGTTATTTCTTATCCGTAATTGTACTCATTTTATCATGAATGTATTGAATCTCTGTTTTAATAATGCACATCACGCTCGACTAGATATTTAGAAACATATAGTCTCTAAGAATGAGTTCTGGACATAGACAGATTCATCTTGCTTAATCTTGGTGAAACATAAATTCAATTCTGATGACACTCGTAATAAAAATTTTATCGATATAGATCTTACAAATATTCAGTGCTATTACCTATAAGTTTGAAATGCATTGCTGCTATACTACAATTTATTTGGTCACTATTATCCTCCTTACTAGAGAGTCAATTCGATATGAACAAGATTATTGTTTTAATCTTGGTTCTAATTCTTTCATATCAAATGTGTTTTCATCTTTGTCTTTTGTATTGAACATGATAAATGATTATTATCGTATTGCAACCTAACCATTAACAATAAGTAAAAATATTCGATTTTATCGAATAAATGATGTATTTTTATTGATTAATTAAAATATTAGAATTATTGTTTTTTTTTTGTTTCACTTTTTTCTATTTAAAAATAAGAGATAAAAAAACAAGGTTTCATTCATAAAAATAATAAATTTGTTGAAAATGTGTTTTATCTAAATCAGTAAATTCAGGTGTATATTGATATATAAGATATTTTAATTCATCTTCTAATGAATCGAAATGATTCATATTTTGACGTGTTTGATTATTTAAAAAATTTGCCATATATTGCATTACGTCAACAGAATCTTTTGTATGAGGTATTGTTGTATTTACTCGCCATTCAAATGCATTCTTTTCTGGATGCCATTGAACTCCAAAAACTGGATAACGACGACCTAAATCAAAAAAAAATTACAATCAAATAGGACTCAAATCAAACAAAAACCAATGATAAATCGTTCAATATAATGTGCGCTATGCTGGAGTTAGTTTGATACATAAACGGTCAGCTATCTTCTAACCACCATATCAACATGGGTAAACATATTATTAAAATCGAATTGTATAATAAATAATATTTACTTTCAATAGTTGAAACAAATGTTCGGCGTTCTAAATCTGGACTTATAGTTAACATTTTATAAAATGTTGATAATATAGGATCAGCCGAAAAGTTCTACATTGAGAGATATTGGGATAATTAAATCAAGTTAGTTAGAGAAAAATCTTTACTTCTGGTCGCATACAAAAATTATGATAATTTGATGTTGTTGGCTCATTTTCTAAAGCGTATTTTACGTTTAATGGTAATGATGTTCCCAATAATCGACTATCATTTGCATCTATTTACAAAAAACAAACAATCATAAAAACTAATTAAATAAAAATTTCAATACTTGGCATAAAAGTAAGTTCTGTTGCATAATCATATCCTTGACAGGGTTCCAAAATATCAGTTGAAGATCTTGTTAACATAAGTAATACTTCAAAACCCAGACATGTTCCCCATACAGGAAAACTTTTTTGTATTTCATCAAAATCCTAAAAATTCACACACATGACATAATAAAAATTTTTCTTTCAGTTTACTTTTAATGACCACATATAAAAAAGTTTAGCAACAAAAAGATATTCATCAGTCAAATCTCCACCAGGTAAGAGTACTCTAAAAGAAAGTCAATACAAACAAAAAAGACTTTTTTTTCTTCTTTTTCTTTATTAGCAAACCCATTTAGCGAATTAAACAAATGTAAATAGTAATCGGTTGTTTGATACATTCTTTAAAATTAAGAAAAAAAAACGAATTATCATTCAAAATGTTTTTTTTTTATTTCAAACTTTTACCGAATAGGTACAACTTGAGCACCAGTTGCTTCGATATATTTAACATAAGAAGCTGCTAAATAAGTAGTACGATTTGGTTTCAGCCATACTGTTGGCGTTGGTTGAGTTAAAATTCCTTAATTATATCAATAAAATCATATTTTACTATATAATCATAATGATTATTTTACCAATAATTGGTCGAGTATTTTCTATAGTTAAATCTTTCTTTTTGTTATCTCCATTAATTTGTGCAATGGCTAGAATTAATAATAATAATAATCTAATTACCATCTTATTGGAATTTATCCAAATCTAAAACAAAAGAAAAAAAATCCATCAATATTAATATTAAATTCACTAGTAATTTACTATTCTTTCTAGCATCTGAATAAACCTTGTTTCAAGGTTATGCAATACATGTATTGTTTTCGTTACGCATAATATATGAGAAAAAAAAAGATACAGGACAATAATTTTTGTTTTTTGACTATAAAGCTTTTTTTTTATTTTCATAAATAGAATATCTTTCTGTCTTTTTTCAATAAAAAAGAAAACAAGACTACAAATAACTCTTGTATTATTTTACAATATTTGATCAATAATAGATCTTGATTATTTACAATGCACATCTACAATAATTCAAATTGTTTTTTTTTAATAAGAAAAAAAGCTCCATAAATAAATGTTTTTTTTACTTCTGTTTGATTTGTAATTATAAAAAGTTTCTTTTGTGGCGATTTGTATTGTTTCAACATGGTATAGATATTTAATCAATTATTTTAATCAATTGTATAATATAATTCAAATGTATCAATATCAAATAGAGGTAATGAAACATGTTTTGGAGTTATATGTAGAAAATATGATATACATATTTCATTTTGTACTGTTAAACCAATGAATGTATTTGTACAACAGAATCAATGACTATGGATCTAAATATAGAAAAAGAAACAAAAACTTTTTGATAATGAAAACAACATATAACATAAAAATTTTTTCTACAGTAAAATCTCTTAAATGAATATCGTCGAAACTTTTGAAACGTGCTCATCTATGCGCAGATATTATCAATGTTTAATGCAGTGTGGAGATGGCATCTCTCCACACATCACTTTAGTCCTTCCAGAGTTTTAAGTCATCCTTCTGAAAGAGAAAATCTGAATGTTCTATATTTTACTATGAAATGAAAAAAAAATTCAGAGTATTAGCTTCTTTACTGCTTTTGAAGTAATCAGCGATAATTCTCTGTGTTATTTATCTTCCTCCACTTGAATATTATGAACCCGAAAAAAAACTTTTGAACAGAATTTGATGAACGGTGTTTTACGATACATCCAAATATATATATTTATCAAGTTTTATTACGTCAGAACTATTTTGATTTGGATAATCATTGAAATATTGTTTTTTTTTTGTTTTAAAATATTGAATACAAAATCCAGTGGAATATTTATAAAATGATGTTGTGCTGTAGTTACTTTTCATCATATGTACATTGATGACAAACAATGAACAGTAGTTTTCAGTGCATTAGTCAGTTAGAAAAAAAAACAATAAAAAAATGCGCTCCTATGCGTCAAAACATGTGCTTTGTTAAAAAACAAACTTTATTTTAGAAACGAAGGCGAGTTCGAAGACAGATGTCTACAAACTTGCTTTTTACAAAAACAAAATTCGTCTTTTCACTGTAAAATGTGTTCTTATCTAATTCGGTAGCTAGAAATGATAAAGAGCAGAAAAAAACAAAACAAAAAGGTGCACATGTGTTCATTGATAAGATATTTGAATAGGAGTCACGACTGTAAAAACTATATCTAAGTTCAGAGTAGGGAGGTATTCACCTATGGATCATGTGTTTCTAGTAAAAATCGCTTCCTCTTTATTGGACAGATAAAGAAGCGCATCTGCCCTTAATCAACCAAAAAACAACTATTGTTAATACTTCATGAAAGTTGTTTTATCTTATGATAAATTAACTCGTACTCGGACAATAAAAGGTCATAGGCTTCTATTCCAGGTTAGATTTTTGCTAATGTTTACCTAGAAAACCAAGAATTTTTGAAAAATCTTGGTATTCAAACAGATACTTTTAGCAAAAAAGTGCCTGAAAACCAGAAATTTCTCTAAGAAAAACCTTCTTATACTAAAACACATAGTAATTTTAATTATATAAAAAACGTTTTTCACTTCTAACACCTTCTCGTATGCCTTTCTGGAATTTTTCTTATGAATAACTTTCTATTCCGGAAGAGAGATTATTTTCATAATCAATTAAAATAAATTCTTCTACTGGTAATTGTTTGTTGATTAAACTATCAAATGTTTTTTCTTTCTTGAATTGATTATCATAAATTTGAATTGAAATTTTTTTTGTTTATCATTTATATAAAGTAAAATTTTATTTTCATTAGAAGTAATTCGAACAGAATTAAATTTTTCCAAATCAAAAACTTGATTAACAATGATTGAATTTTGCTAATGATAATTTTGTTTGATTATATTTCATAGTATAAATCGAATTATGAGTTACAGTAATGTATACAATCTAATACATGGGTAAAATTATTTATTAACAACATGACTTTGCAAAGTTAAAACACATATATCTCGAGATAAAGAATTTGATAAGAGATAATATTTATATTTTACATGTATGTTAAGTTGCTCTAGATAATTTCAAAGAAAAAACTCAGCACTAGAGATCTCTCTTGAGAGATGTTATCAGTAAAAAACTAGTGTGAATGATGTAATACCAGAATGATATCGACTTTCATTTCATGCATTTTAGTTTTTAAAAAAAAAAAACTTCGAATGAAGGTAGCATTAGTGAAAATTAAATAATAAATTCTGTAGACAATATCTGAGGTTACGAAATATCTGCCTCTAAAGTTTTTTTCTAAGCATCTGTAAATCTTTAAAAAGAATTTGATTTACTTTTTAATTAATAGTCAACATTTTTACATCTGTCTATCCTGAAAGAAGCCATTCAAAAAAATAATCTTTGTAAAGAATTAAAGCTCAATGAAAAGTGGGCACGTCCCATTTTACTTGAAATGGTCCATATGTTAAATAAAAATTATTTATTAGTCTGTTTATCTTCATTGATTTTATATTTATGGCTAAGTGTTGAAAAATTTCGAAGTGATCGTTGTCTATTGACAATTATACACATCAATGGTGAATGATGAATAAGATGTTGATACAGTCTGTTTGTCAGAGCTCTTGATAGGTACAACATCGAAGGCTGAAAATTGGAATTTATATAGTTTCGAACGATGCGCTTTAGTTTCCAATAGTACAAATCGATCAATTTTTTTACAGAGTATGACAATGCTCGATCCTCTCTTGGACACTCTCGTAACAGTATACAGTAGTCTTCTCACCAAATAAGTGTACGAGAAAATGACATTTCTCAATAGTGCAGACCGTTTACCGTCTCAATTTGCATTTTCATTTTTGTTCGAAAGAGCAAAGTGCGAAAGTTTGTTTTAGGCATGCACTGGAACTTTTCGTCAAAACACCTGTCTACTACAGTATAGGTTTTACAAAAATGTTAATTTGAAAATATTTTTAGTTTCATAAAGATCTGAGAAATAAATTTATTAACAAAGTAGTTCTTTTGAATGGAAAATGGATTTTCGAATTTTTTTTCCCAGGTGAACAAAATTTGAGAGTTTTTAGGCTTTCTCTTGAGTTTCTTGAAAAATCTTTGAGAATTTTTAGATTTTAACCTTTTTCGATCGATATCTTCTCAGTTTTAACAAAGAAAGACAAATGTAAATATTGTCTTTATTCGATAATCGCATCTTTACAGTCATCATTCTAGGGGCGTAACCAGAAAAAAGGCGTAGAGGGGGCTCTGCCCCCTCCTCCCAATAGCGTACATAATCTCTGAGATAGGTAGTGGTGGAACTGTTTCGCTCTTTCATGAAAAATTAACTCTGTTTGCCATTTTCGGAATGAGTTTCTTATAATAACAGTGCAGTATAAATTATTTTTCGCGTTGATTTTTAGTGTTGATAACACAATAATCGCGTAAAAATATTTAATGTTTGTTTCACCAGGAAACGCTCTCAAAGACGCAATTTTTCGTAAAAAAAATAAAACATTTTTTTCAAAAAACTATATAAATTCATATCAGAGAAGCTTACGTTTTTTGAGTGACAAGCGCAAAACGAAGTTAGTTGTATTATACCCACAGTCGCCTTCGGCGGCTAGACTCTGAATAGTTATTTCAAAAAAAAGAAGACCACTACGAACGGTGAAAGAACGCTTTGTTGCTGGAAGCAAATGAAAGAATGAAACTTTATTCCAGATTTGAGTCTAAGTGAAAAAAGGGTTATTGATTAGAAAAAAAGTATCTTGAAGTAACTGATTGGCGAAACGAATTTTTTTTGAATAATAAAGCAAGAAAATTGAGCTATAAAAATATGTTTCTCAAAAAATATCTTCCAGATTCCTCATTTGTTGCGCTGTGAATGAACTAAAAAGTGATTCAAAGGTTTGACTCTCTTTTTTGTGACATTCTGTATACTACATTACATATATTCTAAGTTTACCGAAATATACAGTCTTATGGGATATGTCAAGACTATCACACGAAAATTAATTCAAATTCATAAGATGTCATGAAAAACCGTTGCCATTTTATTAATTGTGAGAAAGCATTTTCATCTTATATTTTTAGGAAATAAAAATATTTTTGTCATGTGCAAAGGATCCAAAGGTGATCAGACTGTTGTTTTAAGGTGCTTTAATAGATACATTTAGATGATCACATAGAATTCAACAAACTCAAAAAGAATATGCATGTCCAAACATATTCATACATATTTTTCGATGAAAAAATCCTTGAAGAAAGCTAGAAAGCCAAATGTGAATCTTGCACATTTTTCGATAGAAAGAACATGCTGAGTTTTCGATGAGACCAAGCCCATGTAAAAATGATCGTTAAATCGTCAATTTAACGATCATTTTTACATGGGAGACATTTGATTTTTTTAAATTAAGAACACGAAGTAAAACTTATTTCAAGTGAAAGCTTTCATCTTCCTGTACCAAACGATTCATTTCAATTACTAATTAGATGTATATATGGCATAGATAACGGGAATTTAGATAGAGGAGTCGAAACCTGTGGTCATTCTTCAAATAAGCGCTACTAGAGATACCAAAGTCAAAGATAAATATTTTTATGTATAGGGAGCAAAATATTTTTGTAGGGGGGGCTCAGGCCTTCTTAGGGGGGGCTGAGCCCCCTCTAGCCCCCATCTGGTTACGCCACTACATCATTCGTTTTTATGACATATACTTGTTGTCGAGCAAATAGCGAAAATAAAGATAACCGATATATATAACTTCTTTTTCTTCTCCGAATATACTTGTCGAGATTCTAATGATATTTTTCTCCACGCATGCTTCTATACACTCGTAGTTTAACAGTGAACACACTTTTATTATTCGTCATTTTATGGTGACTCTTAGATAAAAAACGCACACGCACACAAAATATTCACTTCTCAGCCCTTTACATAAAACAGTTGTTCATTGATGCAATAAGTACGACGTCAGATCAAACGACTAATGATCATTCGAATGATACTATTTTACACGAAGATGATTTGACTAAACAAGCCAAAAATCAATTTAGCTATCATTGTGATATACTCCGTACGTTCGAATCATATCGTCAAAGTATACTTCGTAATGAATATATGGTACCTATTGGTCGATATTATTTTCGATCTGAACTTCATACTTTACACACAAATTGTAAGCGTGTTCTCAATTATGCAACTGAACACAATGAAATTTTCAATCGGAATTTGCCTACTATTGGCCCGTTGGTAATCTGTGGCCTCGCACGTACAGGTACAACATTGCTCTACAATTTGCTTGCCTGTGATCCGAATTGTCGTGCACCATTATTCACTGATATGAATGTTGAAGTTGTTTCACCAATTCCGTGATCTGATTCGATTGGACAAAAACGATGAATTGATCTTTTAAAATCTCTTCAACAAGATGATGAACAATTATCTGATATATTCACTCGAATAGCTGCATCTCATGCACGTTTTGATATTGAAGAAGATTATCATATTCTACGTCAAGCTGACTATTTGTGCATGTTTACTGTTGTATCTGATGATGAAGATTGTAATCCTGAGAGTTGGATTCGTAAGGAAATAAACAAAGATTATGTATATGATTAACATGAAATATTTCTACGTATGTTAAATTCTGTTGATATGCCAAAATCGCATTGACTATTAAAAGCACCGTTCCATATTTTTTCTTTTGATAAATTGCTTCAACACTATCCGAATGCATTATTAATCATGACACATTGACGTCTTGACGAAGTTCTTTCATCATTGTGTAGTGTGTCATTGGCAGCTGCTGAGTTGAGTTTTGACAAAACAAACTCGATCAGTCGCGATAGAATACTAAAACGAAGTTGTCAATTTGTTGGTACAGAAATCGAGTGTATAATGAAATTTCGAACAACAGACAACGGCGTACTTGATCAATCGAAAAAACATATTTTCGATATTACTTATAACAATTTGATGAAAGATCCAATTGGTGTTGTCCATCAAATATATGACTATTTTGATCTTCATTGGTCGAATGAAATGGAAATGACTATACGTGATTGGCTTCTCAAAAATCCTCAAGGAAAACAAGGTCGTCACACGTACTCACTTGCTGAGTTTGGCCTCAATCGGGAAGATATCGAAACACTTTATGCTGACTATACCAATTTATTTCTATCTTCGGATAATCAATCATCGTCGACAACTTCTATTTCATTATAATTTAAACAATATCTTGTATTGACTTTGATTAAAATTGTTACAACAAATAGTTTGATAAGTTGATTGTAGAACTTTAAGGGCATTGGTGTGGGTGTTTCATTGACCCACACCGATTATCGATTGTTCGCGCCCACAAAAATTCTAATTGTTTGCTACTACAAGAGATTCTCAGTTCGAGATATCACGAATTCGAACTAAAAGTTATTGTTTCTCGCACTTGCCCTAAATTAACAAAGAATAGAAACGTGCACAGCGCGTACCTGGAGGGGGAGGAGAGCGAGGGGCCAACCACTACAAAATAGCTTATTAGAAGCAAGGTTATTATGTAATGCTGCTGAAAAAATTCTTTCACGATCGTCCAATCACGATTAGTCACAAAAATTGCTATTCACGATGATTATAAAGTAATTTTTTCCTCTCATAAACATGGTAACTTCCAGTTTGATATGCCGCTTTGTAGCAGGAGAAAAACGTAACGAAATCCATATAATCATGAAATTATTTTACATACCTAGAATTGGAAAATAGTCAGTCATAATTAATCATGATGCAGGCCACTAGATCTGACATCGGATATTACTACGAAAGAAACAACTTTTATATGCATCATAGTAAACGACAACTGTTTCCTTTCAAAAAAAATCATCCTTTTCATACATCTCTACAATATTATAACTCTCCAAAATTCTAATCTCCTTTCGAAACGCATTTTCGATCCTTCGACATCGCAATGCAATGTATACGTGCATAGCTAAAAATGTATATGAATTGGAAGATTAGTCAAGCTCATTTCTTTGCAATGTTTCCTAGATAATGCCAATAGACCTCTACATACAACAACGGAATCTTTATAAACGAATCAAGGTTGGAATTGATTTACATCTGAAAGTTCGAAACTTCGTTCCAGATTTCTTGACTATTTTTCATAGCAAACAATTTTCATTGCGTCTTTTTCTGATTTTATTGTGATTAAACTTTTATTCAACAGCTGTCCAATTAAGATAATGAGAACTATCATTCAACAAAAGATTGGAATATGATAATTAGTTTTTTATTTTACTCTATCTGAATGTTGCTTGTACTTATGAAACTATGCTTGAATATATTTCAACTTTTTCTGTTTTTAATCGATAGATTTTTGGATCCAGAGAACAAAAATGATAAAGATATCTACATTCAATTCAGTTTCAAATTTAACTTTAAAATCTTCATTTATAGCAGCTTATCAATACAAAATCTGACCTTCTAGATAAATAAATCCCGTGTTAAAACAATAGAAGGAATCCTTGCATATCATTTAGATTTATTCAAAATATCGAAATCATAATTCGACTGCTTTATATTACAAATATAAAATTGAAAGAATAATTCTAAACAAAAATAGTTTATAGCTGCGACTAAGGATGTCCGTATTCAATGTGTTAGCATTAAATTATCATTATCTAAAATGCTAATACATATTCTAGATCTCGAACACTGTAAGTTTAAAAGTTTTCAAACCCAAACAATTTTGATTTATTTTGGTAACGACACTTCCCAGTACGAAAAACGTTTCTTCTGTTATCAGAAATTTTCAAACATGAACTCTCAGAGATATGGTAACGGGTAGCACATGTATTACAATTAAGAATAATGCTAATAATTTGGCATTAATTAATTCTAATACAAATAATTAATAGTAAAATATTAAGATTAATTTTAATAATACTATCTAAAGAATTAGTATTATTCTAATACTAATACAAATCTGACATCTCTAACAACCAACATTCTATAGCATCATTTGCTCTATTCAATATTCTAAAAAGAGATAAGTGTCCTCATCTATATATTATTATTAATAAGAGAAATTCTTTTGTGTATTCTTTCGTAACAATAAAAGTGGACATTGTACAATAAATAAAATTAAAAAAAAAATATTATGAACTACTACAACATGTTTTAGCAATATTATCACTTCTCGATTGAGCTGATTGTGGATAAAAAGGTTTGATTGTTTGACCAGCAGGATGTAGCCATTCATTTGAACCATCGTTCAATGAACCCACTCGAGACGCCCAATTTCGATAAATGTCTGCAATAAGACTACGAAAAGCTTGTTCTACATTTGTCGCATCTAATGCTGACGTTTCAATATAACTTTTAAAAAATAAAAAAAAATTTTTTTTTTGTTTTCTTTCAAACATTTATGCTAAAGAATATATCTTACGGAATATTTCTTTCATCAGCATAACGTTTAGCATTTTCATAAAGTACTGCACGCATATGTCGTTGATCGACTTTGTTACCAACTAAAATAATACAACATTCAGCACCGGCATTCGCTCGTACTTCATTATACCTATTTGAAAAATGAAAACAAATCAGAATTTTAAAATAATTTAAAAAAATTTTTTTTTACCATTGATCAAGGTTTTGAAATGTTGATGCTTTAAGAATATCAAAAACTAATAGAGTACCTAGAGCATTACGATAATAAGCTTTTGTAATGGCCATAAAACGTTCTTGACCAGCTATAAATATATAAAAATTTGTTTTATTCTTATTAAAAAGAAAGAAAGAAAAAATAAGCAATCATTTTACCAGTATCCCATATTTGTACTTTAATTGTTTTACCATCAACTTGAACATCTTTTGTTGAAAATTCGACACCAATTGTTGAACGACTTTCAAGTGAAAATTCATTACGAGTAAAACGTGATAATAAATTTGATTTTCCAACACCTGAATCACCTGTTAAAACAATCTTAAATACAAAATCAGCTGCTGAAGATTCTGCCATAGATGTTTTTTGTTTTGTTTGTTTGTTCTATAAAATTAAAAAAAAATTATCAACACTTTAATACTGACTATAAATTCAATTTTTATTTAATATAATTGAATGGGTTCTGCTACTGAGTCATCGTTTTGACGATTGTTTGAGACTGAATGTTAAAATATATATATATATGTTTATTGTAGATGAATAAGGACAAAAAAAAAAGAAAATATTGTACATTTATTTTCAAATATTGTTTTGATTGCCTAAGTGCTTATTTATGAATGATAAAATTACTATCTCATTAGTGTCGTCTCTATGTGTGTATGCTACTACTTGGTTTGTCATTGAGTCGTCTAGGGTAGCAAAAAAGAAAAGTAGAAAATATTAGTTATGGTTTTTTTTTCTCTTCTCCAATTAATGTGTATATGAAGACAGGTGAATCATATTGTCCCATTTTTCTTGTCGTTCACTTTATATTATATTGAAGGTAGTCTAACGAAAGAATAGAACAGGCTGTATAGCAAAAAACAAGAAGAAAAAGAAAAAAAAAGATAGTCAAGAAGAAGAAAAAGAACACAATATATTCAACTTATTTTTTGTATATGAAGCGTTTCTTCTTGATTATGTATATCATAAAATAACCACACGATAATATATTGTACTCGACTAAATCATCATAAGTAATTTGGATACTTAGTGAATTGGTGGAATATCAAGAGGTTTCGATTGATATTGATTTTAAGTTTTATTTAAATATTTGTTGAAATAAATGAGATCAAATGTATATAGATTTAAGATATTTTTTAAAATTTACATCGAAAAATCTTTACAAATCTTACTTAAACATTACTTAGAGCATAGCAAAAATAGTACTCTGAGTTTCATCATTCTTCAAATAATGTCATAATAATAAAATTTCGATAACAGCTGTTTAATATGATAAGTAACGGTAATACTTTGAATAACTTTCGACAGAACAAAAATAGAGAGTCATGACTTTGACCTTGAGAAAGAGAAGATGATAACGAGTCGAATCATATATTACAGATTTTTTTTCTTTCAATCGACAGTTATGAAAACAAAACCTACTTAATGAGACGCTCATAGTGAATCTGCCAATTGAAGATCTACAAAACATATTAGAAAAATCAATAATATACAATTCCATGCGTCTTCATTTCGTTTTTAGTATTGTTATTTATATAAAAGCATAGAAGTGAAGATTAGTTCAATCATAAGTAAGCAATCTATTGTACTTGACTATAGGTCATACAAGCGAAAAGTCGTATTCGTGCAGGACACTGCTCATTAATCTAATGGAGAACTTTGTTCATACAAAGTTTGAAGTCGAAAGTAGATTTTTCAAGTGATCCCAGGGGATCACAACTTTTTGTTGAAAAATTTTGATACCTCAAGAACGAAGGCTCGGAAAAGTAAACCATTCTAGACTTTTCTATTAATCCCGAAATGAATATCGTCTCAGTCAAAAAGCAATTTGACAACTGGAGAGGATTCATGGAATTCTCTACCGAAAACAGTAGGGGCCGATTGCCAAAAAATTTTTGTTTTTGAAATCAGTTTGCTAGTTTGAAAGGGTATAAGAAGTAACTGAGAAATCCAAATTTTATTAAGTGAAATTGTCCATTTTTTAATCTATTGTACATGCTTTTGTTTTATTCTTCTTGCTTCTATTATGCAGCTAATTTTTAAGAGTCTAAGATATGGAAATCAAATCAATAATTGTTGAAAAAAGGTTTCTCGAAAAATTTGGTTTCTTCTTTGCCAGACTATCACACAATGTTTTCGATAGTGGTCCCGATAAAAATTACTTCTATAGCACTTATTTTCACTGTACATAAGCCGATTGAAAATAGTCAATGATCATCACATGTATATTGAATCCAACTGTTGATGATAATCAGCACTTTTAGAACGCTTCAAAATGATATAAAAACAGTAACTGTACAAGGATAATTCACCTCTGGTCCACCTTAGGGTCGAATGAAAAATTAAATATCATGAAAAGCCGGTATTTGTTGTTTATTCATATGCTACTTTGGAGTTCTACGTTTGTTTTATAACGTTAGAACTTGATTTCCATTTTCAAAATCACTTTTTCATAAAGTTCATTTTTTGACGCTCTACCCTTGGGAGGAGGAGAAATCGGGGTGTGGGTGTGAGTTCTAATTGATAGATAAAAAGAGCTTGTCATCTTCAACATCCAGGTATAGCGTCGTACGTACGATAGGCATTGATTGTTTCAATCATCCAGGACAGAAATGATATTCCTGTAGGATGGCGATATCATCAGTTATCGACCCCTTTCTTTCAGTATCCAATTAAGTAAACTACTAAAATAACTCGTCATGCACTATCTGGTGCCACTTTTTCAAATCAAACTTGATCTGATAGCTATAAAGATGGAAACTAATACTTAGCAATAATGATATGCTGATGCTCTCGAGTTTCGAATAAAAATTTTTTTGTCTGTTGAAGATTTATCATACAAATAAATCACCTTTTATACCACTGACACATTAATAAAAAAAAATTATTATCAATGACACTAATACAGAAGCAATAAAATAATATTGAGAAAGATACGTAAGTATAGTTCATTGTCATAATGTATTAAAGATACTGAGAGATTCAGTCTTCTGGTAATAATTAATCCATGGATCGGATACGTGCACCCGTACCTGTATTTCGGTACAAAACTAATGGGTATAAGTAAATGGTTCCAGTTCGAATCAGATACTAGTAGGAAGAGTTGTATCCATGCAGTACTCTGATAATCATGTAATTGATGATTTTCTACAGAAAACATGTTAGGTATATTTACTCTATCCAGAATCACTGTTTCATACCATATCTTTAGTAAAATCTTCTGTTCAAGAAATATTTTTGAATTATAACTGTGAAATGGTACGGTACGAGATATTTGTTTATTTTTTAATATTATCAATAGGAAAAAAGTGAGGCCTTGATGTTTTGATCATGTTTCAAATGACTTTCTAGAACTTCTATCATACAACTTAACCTTTCTCGAGAACAAGCGAGCTTTTCATAAAAATAAAATGACACATACATTTTCATAAAAATACCAAAAATGATGTATTTTGAGCAGTATTGTCGAGGACTTTTCGGGAAGTTTTTGGCATTTTTAGTAATCATTTATGCCGTTTCAAACTCATTTGAACAACTAAAATTTTTCGTCAACTTTCTTGGATAGTGGTCTCGTACACTCTCTTTTAATGTTATATTGTTGTCTTTATATAAACAAACAAAGCGAGATGGATTGCATAGAAATACAACAGAAAAATAAACAAAAAAGAAAAAAAGTAAAAATATTTATCGTCGTTTATGATGATGATGATGTTTAAGATCTCTTCGTTTTAAACTTGGATCATCAATAACTTGTTTCATCATAGGTCGAATAAAATCTTGTTCTTCATCATCAGACGATGATAAATCTTTATTTTTCTTTGCTCGTTGTTTAATTAATTCATTAACTTTTTCTTCTTGTTCATCACGTTTTTTATATATATGAACATTTTGTTGACGTTGTTCAGTTCGTATAGCTCCATCAACAAGCATTTCACGTATACGACGATCTCGTTCTTCTTTTGATTGTTTTTCATGAGGTTTTGTTGGACGTGGTGGAGTACGTTCACGACGCGATGGAGCAGGACGAGATGGTGGTGGTGATGGACTACGACGTTGACGATAATGATGGTGATGACGAGGAGATGGAGATGAACGGCGTCGATGATGACGTGGTGGTGGTAATGGACTACGACGACGATGTTGAGGTGATCGAGACCGAGAATGACGTTTTCGTTTACGTGAAGATGACGATGATTGTCTATAAATAAAAAATTAAGTATCTATAAGTTTATGGAACTAGATTAATATATGAAAGATTTAATACAAATCGTTAACTGACAAAAGCGGAAGTAAATCAACACATGTTGACATGATTCAATGTAACTAGCTATTAATATTAAAACGACGGGATGTTAAACCAAGCACTGTTGCTATTGTCTAACACTGTTCTTTCTTTTATATATTCACTGCTAGTTCATCTCTTTTTTCTATATATCATATAATTGTTTATCATAACATCATTTTTTTTCTCGTTTTGCACGTGAGTGATAGAATATATGTTACTCACATTTTAGAGGTTTAACTGTATGTACTGTTGACTGATTAAGTCAATGTCATGCTCCATCTCAGGAAAAAACTTTGCACAGAAACAGATCTTCTCGCTTGAATGATAAAAACGATAGCTCTCTAGTTCTTCCCGTTCTTGAGTTATTGCTGACATTATTCGAATATTTTCTGCTATTGAATGTCATTAGAATTAGATAAGAATATCTGGAATATGTGTTCTTACAAAATCTTTTCTATGAATAATGCATATCCATATTAATTAAGAATAATATTTTACTTACGCAGATTCTTGTCTTTCTAAAAGTTCTTTAAGTTGTTTAAGTCGAACAGGATTGTCTAAAATTCTTTTTTTTTGTTCAATTTCTTTTTTCTTAATTAAATATAATGGATCTTCACGAATTTTATTAGCTAAATCAATTGTTGATGTTGTTGCATTATCTTCGGTGATATCATTTGGTTGTGGGTCAGCATCAAATTTTTTTCCGAGTAAATAATCGTCAGATTTCGTACGATCACCGGTATAAATCCATTCAAGACGAGGTTCTTGTGGTTCACGTAATTCACGATTCAGTCGAAGCGTTTTTTGACGTTCTTGTTCATCATACATTGTTCCTGTAGGCTCTGGATTCTTTCGCATAGACATTTTAGAAATTTCTAAAGAAAAATTTCAACAAATAGACAAAGATAATAAAAAGGAATCAACATTTTTCTAGATTGGCTCATATCAATTCAGCGTATTAGAAAATTCAATATAGATGTCGCTAGAAAAAACAAGTTATTGATCAGAATTTGTAATTATTCAAATATGAAAGAAATCGGTCGTGTACACTTCAGTCTTCATCTTTTACGTGCTTTTTGCTGTAAAAAATCTGTACTTTATGTCAATAGAAATTCGTTCGAAATGTGTTAGGAAGATCTATGTCTCGAGATGATACAAACGTTTTTGAATCGTCAATGTGAATTTCCATCAGTACGTTCTACAAAACAGTGATTTTGATGATTTGGCCTTGATCTTTTACCTAAGATAATTAAAATTGGTGAATTAGTCTGCAGTCAGTTGTTGTGAGCAGGAGAAATAATGAAAAATTTCGACAGGATAGGATCGGCTCTACGTAAAATTGTTTATTATTCTTATATTAATTGAAATACTGTTGGCAAAAATTGAGATTGCTTCGTGCTGCATTTAGATAGTTCTTTACGAATTTTCTTTTTTTCGTTTATAAGCATCGAAAATTATTATTTTCTGTTGCAATGATTTCGAGAACGGAGAGTCAGAAAATACGTAGATAAACGTTCTTATACTGTCTTATTCACACATCGAAGAACGTAATAGATTTGTAGGGAATCTTTTTCTGTATGAAACTCTTATCTTTGAAATCAAAATGAGTTATATACCTTTGTTACGTTAGAACTTATATGAGTAAAAAAATGCCTATTGCAGTTCCAACAACAGAGGGGATATGTATCTCACCAAACAAGAGTGTATCAAATGCAACTTAACATAGCGCATGGTTCTAAATTTTATGCTCTGTTTACATAGGACTTCAATAAGCTTTTTACACCTGATATTCTTATCGTAACAAAGGTATATAATTCATTCTAATTTCAAATATAGGAGTTTCCTACAAAAAAAAGTTCTCTATAAATCTACATTTATAAAAC
This sequence comes from Rotaria sordida, assembly GCA_905250125.1. Classification (NCBI taxonomy): domain Eukaryota; kingdom Metazoa; phylum Rotifera; class Eurotatoria; order Philodinida; family Philodinidae; genus Rotaria; species Rotaria sordida. Next base: position 30,286 of record CAJNOL010002062.1, on the reverse strand, counting down.
AAGTGTTACTTTCTTCGATGCATGAATAAGATAGTACAATAACGTCTATTTGTGATAGTTATTCTATTGAATTATTGTATTATAATAAAAATGCTAACTGAGAAGAGGCGCGCAACAATTTGTAAAAAATAAGTGGTTTGGAAGAATGAAAAAGAGCATGCTGTGATTGTATCGTCAATAAAAACTAAACAGATTATTGGATTTTTCTGAAAGTTTTTACTAGTATACTAGAGACTATGGGTTGTAATTTGATGAAAACCAGATGATTCTAAAATAAAATTATCTACTAGTTGAATAATTTTGATACCCACTGTATATACTGCTAGTTCAAACAGTGCTGTACAATTTTATAATATTTCACCATTCTTCAGCTGGTATGATAGTAGAACAATTTCGATAAAAGCTGTTCATCTTTGATTTTGTTAGATAAGAAAAACTTTCGCTTCTATAATATATCCCATACTGTATTATGTATTCAAGCACGACTTATTCATGATAAAATATATTTTGTTTTCGACATCCACCTCTTAGAACAGTTCAAAAGATGATATTGAATAGTTTCATGAAGGTTGTAAAAGATGTTGAAGACGAAGAATGTAATTCAGACTGTATCTTTCATGATCACCCTCAACATCAGCTGTTACGATATATACCGAGCCGTAATCGTTTTAAGTTTACGATGATCGAAGATTATTCGTTGGACAGCGCCATGATTCAGATTACGAGGTTATTTGACATGCCGGATCATGCTCTGTCTCCAACAGCATTTTGACATTTATAAAACCATTCATATCATCTTTCAACTCTTCTAAGGAGTGGAGTCTGGCTGCCGAAAATAAAATATAGTGTCGTACAGACTTAAATGCAGAAGCGAATGTTTTCCTTATGCAACAAAATCAGAATTGAACAGCTATGATCGAAATTCCCATATCTTAGTAAATGAAGAATATTGAAATATTATAGAATTATAGAACATGGTTTGGACTATCAATATATAGAAAATATCTTCGAGTCCTTCGATAATATAGTCTAGTGCATAGTTTTCGTTTGATTTTGCTGAGAGAGAAGAAGGGTTAAGCGAGAAAGTCTCCCAAATCTAAAGAGAAACAACTTTTGTTTAATCTTTTTACAGTAAAATATATTCTTAGATAGAACCCAAAGTGATCTCGTCTTCAACAGAAACAGTATTTTCCCTATTCTTGTTAATTTTTCAATAAAAAAAAGTTCAAGTAAATGAAAACAAGTATTTTCATCTACAAGAAAATTTTTCACTTCAATAATGTCCAAGCTATTTTTCCTCTAAAAGTGAATTAATTCGAAAGAAAAAATAGTGATGATCTAAAAAGAAAGTAATGTAGACCCAAAGAAAATTTAATTCCCATACGAAAAGCAACTGTCTTTAGAAGAAATTGGTTCGAATGTTAAAAGAATAGTTGCCATTTGAGCAGTAAATAATTCAGTGGGAAAAGCAAAATAGTGGGTGCCTTTTGGAGCATTCATTCGGATGTTAAGAGATGACATTTCACTAAGTGCTCGTCAAGAAAATTTCCAGAGAGAAAACAATAACAATAAAAAATTAGCGGGGGGAAGTCCATCGGCTTCCCCCTCGCCATAATCGAACGCCCTGGTATCATTTTGAAATTCCATTAAATCAAACTTGATACTTTCAATGACCTTGAACATTTTTTTTTTTTGCAAACAAGGTCTTAACTCATTCGGTAATGTCAAAGGATTTATTATTAATGTATAGAAATACGAGTTTTTGTTTTGTTAGCTTTGAATATACTCAATGAACTTCTTCATTTGATGACTAGTACAAGTGTTATTCTTCTATGACTCATTCTTCAAATGCAAGTTTCACAACAAAATAAGACTTAATTTATATTTAATATTGAACAAATCAAAGTGAATTGACTCGTTTTCAATCATTATTATCTCTATCTCTTTCTAAGATTCATCTTTGTAACCATTTATCTGTTAACATCAGCGAATAAATAAACAAAGCAATTAAACTCTATCAATAAACAATTCAACGTAATGGTTTATATTGTGAACAATTAAAATTGTACGATTAATCTTGGGACATATTTACTAGTTTTCGACTAGAAAATTCATTAAAATGTAATTTAATATAGTCTATATTAGGTTTATTTGATACAGAACTTTTTTGTTCTTCCAGAATACGTTGTGGGCAGTTTGTGTGTCGATCTTCTCTTCATTCACACCCTAATCTCAACAACAAAAACATTTGTCGTCCGAGTAAAAATGAAATGTTTTGTTGGCAACTTCCGACTCATTTATGGTTGTCAGTTCTTCGAATTAAATCAGGTACCTAAAATGTACTTTATCATAACTTTTACTTTGAGTTCATATTGATGTTTCTTATAATAAATTGGATATTTATAAAATAGCGGAAACAAAAATTATATATAATATTTGCTTTTATTTAAATAAATATACATTTACTATTTACTTTACTTTATTTACCTAAAGAAAAAGTAGAGTAAATGCGTTATCCCTATAATAAATAATTATTTTAAGATGCAACAGAAATTTCATGCAGTTTTCAAAGTCTCTCTTGGACTTTTTCGACGTCTATTGAAGCCTCTTAAAGTCTTATAAAGTCTTAGAAGCTTTTTGAAGTTTTTTGGAATCTTTTGAAGACTTTTGAAGTTTTGGATTTTTGAAAGCCGGTGGTTTCAGTTTCGGTTGAGCAGCTAGGAGAGAAACAACATGTGCATCTTTACTGATGAAGATTAGCAACAAGTGTTACTCACCGGTGAGATATTGTAATTGTATATTTGTACAAGTGATACTGTTCGACAATGTATCGATATTAATCTGATTTACTTGAATTGGTTTTGACGTCGTCCAACTCATAGTTTTCATTGGTGTTTTAAATATACCATTAAAAGTAGCTATTGTAGTATTGTTGGATTGCATCAAATGGAAATTAGTATTAGCTGACGGTTTAGAATCACCAGCTACAGGGACACATTTGACAATCAATCCAACAACATCATCATATACTTGTGATAATTTTAATTTTTCAGCTGAGCCACCAGCTTTTATTTGTATACGTTTCAGCGGACTCAAAAGATTTGCAGTTGTCTTGAGTTCTAAAATAGAATTTAACTGCATAAAATTAAAGAATAAAAACTGAAAGGTACAATGGAAGAAGAACAAAAGTTGATACAACTTGTCAATGAGCAGAAATATTTCGAAAATATAATTAATAACGTAGATTCTACAGTCTGTAGAAGAATCTCAGAATACTCTCATGGTCTTTTGTGATTATACATTTTTGTAGACCACTAGAACCTTCAAAAACAAGTAAAAAGTCAAACTTTAAGAGAACATTCCATCATTTCAAAGTTTAGTTTCCAACACTCAACATTTAAGCTCTCGTTTATACAGAATGTCACTCAAAAGGTATCAATAAAAATTAGAAATATAGTTGAAGTCGTTTTGTGGTCACCAAGTTTTTCAGTTTATTTTTTCGAAAAAGACCATGTCGCATAAGATGGCCTATTCAGAATTGAGAAAGCAAATATACCATGTTATAGAGCAAGTCGAGGGACATCGAATGGTATATAGAGTGTTTTATAAGTCTTGAGGCTTGACAAAAATTAGTTTATATGCAAATAATGATATCTTCTCTTGTAATAATAAAAATATGAACATAAGAATGTAATAATAAATTTTTTGAAATCGATCGATGAGATATTTTATGAGGAAAAAAAAAGAAAACACTCTTGTTTATTAATACACATATTAATCTGGTTTAACTATGACGTATTTGTACTTCACCACTATTTACCACTTCGTCAAATCTTTTATGAACTAACTTACGAGACATATTATATCCAAAAATATATGGAAAATGTCGAAATGAATACCAAGTGAAAAAAAAACAATCAGATCAAATTGAATTAAAAAAGAAACAAAAATAAAAGAACTGCCGGTAAAAAGAAAATTTTTTTATTCTTCACACAGCATGTTGTTTTTCCTTATACACGCCTTATTCATCCTCATTCTATTACTGAATATATAGCTTGGCTGAATATGTGATCAACAACTCATGATGAGCGTCGACCAAATGATTCAAATAACTAGTTATTGGTTTTTGCTATACTATTTTGTATATAAAATATGTTCAGCATTATAATGTTATACGAATTCAGAATATCATGTTTATTTCCCACCGAAATCGACTTTTGATAGTTAAAATGTCGAAATATAGTATCAAAAGAGGAAAATTGATGTAGAAATTGGTTAATATTTCTCAATACAAGACAATTTTGGGTATCATGCAATTATTTTGAAGAACTTTCAAATAGTGTGTTTTGTAATACTACCTCGCGAGCAATTTCTGAGAAAGTTGAGCATCTGGTCGCATGTTCTGTGATCGACACTATTGAACACAATAAAACTCACTATTATCGACTACCCATGAAAAAAAATAGTAAATGATTGAAAAATTGCATTTTTTTTTCCTATGAAAGATAGGATGATCGGAGATGTTATTAACTATATGAACTTATAGCTTATGAAAAATTTTACAAAAAGTGTAGATAAGAAAAATTTTTCACAAACACTTTCGACTGATACTAAGGACTACAATGATCAGTAACTGATCATGCTTTAGGTGCATAGTCATCTATACGTAAATTAATTCTAGTTTCTTGAAAGTTTTATGAAAATAATATTTACTATATACCATTTGTTCGGAATAGGTCATCTTATCCGACAGGATTTTTTACTTTTATCTTGCGAAAAAATCTTTACTCGTTGACTTTTCGAATGATTTCAGAAACTTTTTTGCCACATTTTTACATCCTATTGATATATAGTTTACTAACGTTATTGATCACTATTCACACCGTAATCGAAAAGATGTGACACAACGTTCATAAGATATCTTCTAGCATTTAGAAAATCAAGCATTTAATAAAGATGCCTTGATTGGTTCATAGTGAAGGTCGTCTCAGATTACGTTCAATATAATAGTATTGACAGATCTTTTTTTAAAGATCTGTAATTTGTTCACACAATTCAGTCTAGACTACTTTACAGATTGGACTTCAGTTTGTCTCCTTCTGAAATGAGTTCGTTAGATTATTTCAGAAGCTTAAAGTATTATTTCTATATTTTGTCAACTTTTTGATAAAGAAAAATGAACTATTATTTTTCAGCAGATACAAGAGCGACAGGAGTTCAAGCAATCGCAGACTATTCATAGACAATTTACTACCCATACAAAATCAAGAAATCTAGGAATTATTACAATGCAATTTGTTATTCTGGATGTTAAAATGTGTTCTACTCCTAAATTAATGAGGGAGTTGATAAATCGACGCTATTTTTCGGAAGTATATAAACATAGAGTTTTGGAATTGAAGTTTCAAAGCATTATCTAAGTGTACATAGTGCTGTAATAAGTGCTGAAAATCATCAAATATCCTCTGAAAAATAATTCTAACTATGTAAACTTCAATTCAACAAATTAATCTGTAATACTATTTCGAGAACACGACTTTAGGCTATTTACCAACTTTTGTATTTCTCAATGATTGCACTACATCTGGTAGGTGAGTGTTTATATTGGAAATATTTTGAATTCTACAGACAAACGAATGATAAATAAATCAAGTAGCTATTCTTTAATTTATTTGTAACTAGTAACTTATGGAAAAGAGAAAATCAAATTGTAGATGGTAATGATCATGTGGGTTGGTATCAGCGACATAAGAGCGACAAATCGAAAATAAACTTACTTTTACTTTCGTTCAATATCTTATACGGATCTAAAGGAAAATTGATTACATCAATACACTTCGTTGAACAAAATTGATACATTGGATATATGTAATTACGATTGTTAGCACTGACTAGACAGTAATGTTGACCGTCATAATTTTGTCGACGTTCACACAAATAATATGATGGAAGGAAACTAAGATCTGCTTGTGGTACACAAATACCAAATCCAGGATTCATTACCATAAAATTAGCATCGCCTGTATGGCAAGTTTCATTTTTTTTCGCATCGCGATTACAACATCCACACATACCAACTGCTGTTGGGCCAGGTGGACAACTTAGACATGATGTTGGTGAGACAAATATAGTTAAAATTATTGATACAATGAACAGAAAACCTTTCAACGATACAGTAATTTTCATTATTATATAATATTGTGTAAGTATTTTTTGCACGTGTGTAAGCCTTTTAACTTTCCCAGAATTCTTATTTATATAGAAATGATAAAAAAAAAAAAACCTAATGAAAAATAGAATAAGACGATGAATAAAATAACTTCCTATCTGTAAATCTAGTTTCCTATAGTAATACACTTATATAGAAACAGAAATAATTTTTCTTAAAGTCTTATATATTAGTTGGCTTCCATCTGATCTATAAGGAAACATTCTGTCTCCTTGTTTTTTGTTTTTTTTTCTACTGCATAGAGTATACGTATATAAGAATATACATATCTCTTTGCTGATACTTATTTAGCTATCAGTAACAAAAAGAAAACCAAATATAGACGTGATAATTACTAAATTTTCTGATATTGCTTAAAGACATTTCATCAAACACAACTAGGATATCTTCTAAGTATATCTCAATTCAAGCGGTTAGGAATTGTAGCTCTATTTTCTATTGTACTCTATACACTGTTTCTTTTTTCTTTACTACACCATCTGTTAGTGATACTTAATCAGTTATCAGCAGCAGAAAAAAACAATTATAATCATACACAACTTGAACTATTTCTATTTTGTATTTCTATTAATTTTCAACATCATTTATTAACTTGACCTTCACAATATCTTAAGTGTAGTTTTCGGTTTTGTGATTAGCTTTAAAACCACTTTTTTGAACACTCTTGCAACCGTTGTAATATTTAAAAATGTCGAAAAAGTTATAATCTAGTTTCTAATTTGTACAAATTGATTTTTGATATTTATATTAAAAAAAAATACATTTCCAATTAACAAAATAGACAGTGTATAGTTTTAATCTATACAAAAAAGTAAAAAAGGGCTACGTAGATTTATTTGCTGTTTCTGATATTTTTCGATTTTAAATGCTGTTATTCTTCTTCGTTTCACTTCCGATTTTTCTTTGACTTTACCATACAGAATCTATAGATATTATGTCTAACTGAAGTGAGAAATTGAGAAGATTACAAAAGAATACTTATTCGACAAATACGAACAAACATCAACATATTATAAGAAAAAAGGATTTTTCTTTCGGTGTAATGATAACAGATAAACTACTATAAAACAATAGACTTTTCTACACCTTAGTATTGAATGCATAATGGTATTGCTATTTTCATTATTCTCTTTTCTGAAAGAAAGGATTATATCGAGGTCAAAACAAGCTACATATACATGTTACGTACAAAATTATATATAGCTTATTCTATCTTGTTTGAACTAATAAAATTACTTTCCATTTTTTACTCTCGTCTATCCACAAATTGTTTTACATGTATTGAGAACATGTTTATAACTGGGCTTGTTAGATGAATTACAAGATTTATTTTTTAAATGAGTTGCCTACATAATTAAGACAACTGTTCATCTTATATTACATATTATTTTTAATTTGATTGACCATTTATTATAATCTTTAATCCTTTGAGTCCTGAGTTTTTTCTACTAAACCGAATTTGATGAAATTTGGTATTAACTAACTAGGTGACATAATGAAGCATGTGGTTAAATTACAATTAAGGAAATACGTGACCACATGAAGATTAAAACATTTTTGCTATTGTTGAATTTTAATAAAAAATTGCTATTATAATTACTGAAACATGTATTTATTTCATTACTGATACACCTAGTTTTTATGATGCAACAAAAAACAAGTTACAAATCCTATTCGTCCTTTTTTCTCTTTCTTTTGTGCTTCAATAAGCGCATCGACGATAAGTTGAAATAATTTTTGGCAAGTGAGTCAAAAGTTGTGATTCTTCAAAACTTTCTATGTTATTTATGTCCCTTTCAATGTGTTTCTTCTTCTGATTACTTATCGCCAAAGGTTTTCTTACCCATTTTCTACTACAATAATTATCTACGAGTGCAATACTAATCAAGAATACATATTGTAAATATGCTCGAATACTAAATTGGTCAAATCAGTAGCTTCGATATGAATAATCTATGCGGACTCGATGTTCGGACATACATAGACATTGTACATTATACGCACAGAAGACAATTCTATTGTTGAGGATTGATGTAAATAAAACAAATGAATTTAATCTTTTGTAAAGTACTGAACTCTCATAGTGCCTTAGATATATCTCACGGGTATATATTTTGACGAAAAGAAAAATTAAAAAAAAAAATTGTTTAAATCCAGGTTATGGGGTTAAAATATTTTTTGGATTAAAGAAACTTAGCATGATGCAATATATTTCTCCAAGATTCTTAAAAACTCGAAGATTAGAAAATTCTCAAGGTGATACATATGTGTATCACAGAGACTCAAAGGGTTAAAAATAAACAAGTTATGGTAATGAAAACACAAAAACTCAAAGGGTATAATTTCAATTTGCGTGGAGTGTATATTCGTCAATCACAGTTAAAGGATTAATCTGGGTAGTTACTGCTTCATAAGCGATGACAATACACAAATTCATTACGATATGTAAGAAGATTAATATGAAGCATTTTTTGCTTCGTCATAACAAACTGAAAAGATGTATCGATGTAGTTCTGATGAGGTTGCGTTTACGATTCTATTTTCACTATAGTCAACAGATAATTGTGTCTTAAGCCTTGCATTCAGCAAAAATAAGAGATTAAATGTTATTTATAATAGTATTTACCGAGAATTGATTAAAGAATTAAAAGATTAATGGTAGAAAGGATATTAAAGAGTACGTCTGTTCTTCAGTCTTCGCATCGGTCTTCCAAGGCAAATAAATCGGTAGATATGAATCCTCTCAAACTTGCTACTTTTCATCTTCTAACTCTTTTCACCGTTTTGGTATACTTCAACGACATCTCAACGGCATCTTCGATTAAGAAACTTTATGCTGCCCTTTCTAATCAGCAGATGACTCCTGCTACGACAAGAGCGCAAAACTATCAAGTTGCTCCCGGTATTAACTACGAGTACTTATACACAAAAGGAAATAACACCACTAGTTTAAAACCGACTATGTTATTTTTGCACGGTTTTCCCTCCTCATTTCACAGTTGGCGTCATCAAGTAGACTATTTTTCACAACAAGGATATGATTGTCTAGCACCAAATCTGATGGGCTACGGAAGAACCTATTCACCATTGAACGTCAGTGAATACAAGAGCAAAGCCATGGTCGAACATCTGATTACTCTTCTCAACCATTTGCGAATAAACAAAGTCATTGTCGTTGGTCACGATTGGGGAACTCGAACGGCCGGTCGATTCCTATTGCATCATCCGGAGCGAACAGTAGGTGTGGTACTCATTAGTGGTAGTTACAATGCGCCAGCAGTCTTCGATCTCGATCGAGCACTCGAGGCTTCGAAGAAAGCATTTGGATACGAAATTTATGGCCATTGGAAATTTTTCGAAGCTAATGATGCCGCAAAACTGATTGAGAACAATCTGGAAAGTTTCATGGATCTCGTCTTTGCCAGTGATCCAAATCTTTGGAAGGTGAGTTTTGCTCCTGTGGGAAAAGTACGAGAATGGTTGGAAAATAAGAACAGAACGACTCGAGGTACATACATGACAGCCAACGATTACGCCATCCTGCGACAATATCTTGCTGAAGGCATGCAGCCAAAATTGAATTGGTTTAAAATGATGATTGCCAACAATGATTGGGAGGATGAAAAAAATCTCGATCCAGTGCTCAAACAACCGATGCTGTATCTGGGAGGAAAGAAGGATTATGTCAGTGTGATATCTGCTTACTGAGGACCAAGCCAATATGTTGCCGATTTACAAACATGTCCACTGGACACAGGACACTGGGTGATGGAAGAAGATCCGCAAGAAGTGAATCAAATTATTGACAGATGGATCAAGAGAATTCAGGGAATTTTTATTTAAATAAAAATCTTTGAGAATGAACTGAAATGATGTTTTTTTTCGATGATAGTTTGTTACGGAGAAGTTTTAAATGATTAATACTCACTCCATCTATTCGTTCTTCAATCGAGTCAATGCACTTTCCACAGTGCTAAGAATAAGAAAAAAAAATTTGCTCGTTCTTCAGCCAATAACACTTTTTATTTGCTAAGGGTTGTTTCTCTTCTCGATCTCAAAACATAGTGAAAAAGAATTGAGATCAAGACTGTCTCCTCTTTCGTTATAGAAATGTTTGTGAAACCATTATTGTATCAACCGGAAGTGCGATCATCTCTTTTCCTCGTTTTCAATATCTCTATAGCATTATTCATCGCTTGTTTCATACAATCAGTGTCATTGCTTTCTCTGTTACTCTCTTTAATCATTGTCATTTACTTGCATCCAAAAATAGCCCATGGTCATTCCTATACACCACCCGAAAAGACAGATTTAACTGGACAAACAATTATAGTGACAGGAGCAGCATCCGGTATCGGTCGTGTGTCTGCCATTGAATTTGCTAAGCGAGATACAAAGTTATTGTGGGCATACGCGGACAAAGGCGAGCGGAGCAAGTCGTTCAAACATTAGAACAAGAAGCACATATTGTTGGTCATGGTAAAATCATTGGGTACAATCTGGATTTATCGTACCTTTCTACAGTGAAACATTTCGCTGATCAAATTCTCGAGCATGAAGATCATGTGAATATTCTATTGAACAATCCTGGTCTATCCTATTTACATCACCCATTGACATCGGGTGGCGTCCAAATGAATTTTGGTACAAATTATCCAGGTCACTTCTATTTGACAAACCTTCTTCTACCATTATTGATCCGCTCCAAAGCACGGAACGTCAATGCGAGCAGTAGGGTGTGGGTGTGCGTAGAGGTGTGGAGTTCGGTGTGAGTGTGAGTATGAGTCTCGGTCTTGATCTTCTATTTACACCCATACCTACATTCACACACACAGCCAAACCTACACCCAAATACATCCATACCCACACTCACACCCACCCCTACTAAGCGCATATTTTTGGACCCTTTTTTAGATGCATCGTATGCAGCTTTTTTCTCCCTATCGAACCCATAAGAAACTATTGTCGTCCCAAATACTTTTTAATAATTTTTTTCATCAAGATATTTGTATCGTTTTTCGTACATTGACCCTCCATAGATATGTTTAAAATTTATTTAAGGAAAATCTAAATATACAGTTTTGTAGAGCGAAATTTGCTCTATCTTTTGAAGTATAATTCAATTTGAATTGATTGATCTTTAAGAAAAAAATATAACCAAATGCTGGAAACCAAGAGCATGATCATTATTTTAGAACTTTATGGAGATACATTCAATGTTTCTTTCATAACTATTCAAGAGTCATTCAGAGAAAGCTAAAATTTTGCATTTATAGATTTTCTTATATGCTCTTCCATTTGTGATGATCAAAAAGGTAGGCCAAAATTTTTGAGGTAACTTCCTACTACGAAAATGCTCGATTCAGTCATGGACCGTCTCTTAACTATCTCTTTCGGTTATTAAGTTTTCTCTTTTCACAAATAACTATTACAATATGATACTCAAAAAGTATTATTTAAATACCAAAAATATTATTCCAATTGATAAAAAATTTCAATAAGTTATTTATTTTATTTTACTTGATTTTCTTTATCGAACTCAAGACTAATCTTATCTTCAGATCATATTCAGAAGCATCACAAAAAAAGGTCTTATCTTCGGTTATATTGTCTCGACAAAGCTCGACAAACATTTTGTTAAAACTAAAAGAAAAATTAGATAGCCAATCATTTATAACATCTTCCAAAACAAATATAACAACTATATATAGAGGTTTTGTGATAATTAATGCTATAAAATCGGTATCAGATGACGGTATTCACTCATTAATCATAACACCACATCAATAACGTTATTTTTCAAACAAATTTATTGATTTAGAACAAAAATAAAAAAATTTTATTTGGATCTAGAATAGTGGCGTAACCAGAATTTTGGTGGTGGTAGAGCTCAGCATCGCTAAAATGTTTGATGGTAGGGCCCAAGTGAGTAGATCCTGTGGTGTAATAGAGCTTGTATATCTTGAAACAAAGCGAAGTTAAAAATATATAGATATTGTTTTCACCTGTTCGTGACGAGAGAAAAAGATAAATATGAAATATCGCTTTATATAGAATCCATGTTGTGTAGAATGAGAAGCATACAGAAAGTCCTTTGAAAAAAAACCAACGTCGTCAGAGTAAATGTCAAACAGCATCATTCAAAATACTTCGACCATTATTTTACGTTGAAAGATTTTATTAAGATGCTATTTCTGTCTTACAATATACCTGTCGTCATGTGTTCTTTCATCCTTCTTTTACATGACATTTGCAGTTCGAGAACAGCTACCATGATGCGTTTCGAAGAATAAAATATGAGTGAGAAAAATGTTTTTTATTGTGTAATATAAACATAGCGATGAAAGAAAACATGATGGGAAAAAAGAAAATATTCGTTTGATTTTGTTTTTTTTATGTGTAAATATTATGATAATTGTAGATCGGTGGATATGGTCGATTAATGTCATTGGATACTAATGTGCCGCCGATGTTGTCTCGGTTCTTTTGTGTCTTCCTATTAGATAAATGTAGGAATGTTGTTTGTTATCATGTTGATGAGTTGCTATGTGCTACTTACTTTTAACAGGCTTATTTGTAAGTAATGGTTGTTTAGGTCGTTCTTGTATAATTTCCTTTTTTTTTGTATCTTGTCGATTTCAATTACCAACAATCATCTTGACATCTATGACTGGTGTACTTTTAAAAACATTGTCATGAACGTTATGCATATCTCTTTCAAATGAATGAAATCTTTTTTCATGTGTACGATGAATAATTATTTGTTCGCCGTAAGTCCTTTATTTTGGATTCTTTGTCGTTGTTGGGCCTTCTGGTTTTTGTTCTTCTTGATTTTGAGGATTGTCATGTATCTTAAATTTTGCTACATTCTTTGCTATTTGTGACTGACGAGCTGTTACCTGACCAATAATTATTTCACACATACGAAAAAATTGATCTTCTTTATCCATAAAAGGTAAAAATACTGAAGGAGATATATATTCATTACAGAATTTTCGAAATTCATTCTCGATAAATGATGATGGATTACTAAAGAAATATTTTAGTAATAGAAATAATTATCTTTGTTTTTGTTGATTGTAAAGAATTACCCATTATATAGCAATGTTAGTTCAATATATCGTCGTTCCTTATGATATTCTTTAAATGTAGATGAATATCTTATAGCTCGTGTGAGAGTCGTTTGTAGCATATTTCCCAACACATATCGAGGATGATCAGATGGGGATGTGGGTGAGTGTGGATGAACAGGATATACACACCCTCACTCACACTTATCCTCTGAGTTTGAGGTTTGGTAACTCTAGTTTTGATGTGTATTTATTTTATTCAAATATATTTTGTGTATGTAAAGAATATCGTTATCCATAGTTCAATCGAGAAAAATGTACTTTAAGCGGCCAAAACTGATCCTAAAATCTTTTCAGATTTTTTCCGGATGTTCAATATAGAATTCCAGAATATCCAGATTTTAAGATTTACATTCCGGAATTTTGAGTTTGACATTTGGTAACCCTGTAATTTACATACGACCGCTTATTTTATAGTTGCACTTTTTGTTTTTAAAATGGACAAAACTTCGAGCAACCAACTTTTGATTATGTGAAAATGATTTTTTTTTGGTGCAAGATGAATTCGTTTTTTTTGTTATTTCATCTTATTACCACCTGATAGGTTTTATTTAAAAAAAAAATATATCACAAGATGCAGCGTGAGAAGCTCTACAATTTACAAATAACAGTCATATAAAGATGAAATAAGAAAAAACCGAATTCATCTTGTATCAAAAAAAAGGATCATTTTCGCACGATCAAAATTTAATCGCTCAGAGTTGTGTCCATTTGAAAACAAGGAGTGTAACTATAAAATAATCGGTTTTATGTGAATTGTAGAGCTTTTCATGCTGGATCTTTTGGTATATTTTGTTTTTTAAATAGGCCGAAGTGAGTGACGGAAAAATGAAATGGAAAGTGCGGTCATTCCTTATGCTTAACTCATTAGTTTTTACAGCTTTTTGTATATCTTCACTTTTCATCTTTTTGTGTACTCAAAAAGTGAGTATTTTTTGTGCATAGAATTGTCTCATTGATATCTGTGTCGAATTCAAAGATGAGAATGATTCGTCAAGAAATTGATGAGTCATCGCAAAAAATGTCATTATTTCCTATGCTTTTCTATGCGAACATTGACCTATCCCATCTTTCGTAAAAAACTTTGTCTCTCATAATCAAAAAGGAACCTCAACTATTATACATCATTCGATAGAGAATTTCACGGGCTACAAAATGGCATATAAAACATTAAGAAACAAGAAGAGTAAGTCATCTATTTCAAAGATACTTAAACGAAAATTGCTTTTGTGTTTGCCCATGATCAGATTGATCGAAAATTAAAGCCCTGTTTTCCGATCAGAGAAGCGATACTTCGAGGTTTGATCAAACTTGAACAAAGGTTTTCTGGGGCGAAGAACTTGAATCTGAACTCCACTTGCCTCGAAATCCTATTGGTTGACCAGTAACCAATAGAAATCAAGTCTTAGAAAAAATGGCTTGCTATAGAATAATTTTGATATCTTGACATGCTATGATGACTCATCTGTCTAGAGTCTAGACAGGCTATGATCACTTATTTGTCTAATTTTTAGACAGTTTGATCAAAATCAATCTGTCGTCAATTATTTTTACTTTTTGAAGTATACATAACGTTCGAATTTAAATCCGAGGTTTCCACATTTTTTCAAATATATCTAAAACGATTTTTCGTTTCAACCATTTATGGTTTTGTGCAGAATTTCACGCTATCTTTGGATAAAAAAGTGCTTTAATCAGTGGGCTAATAGAGGAAAAACATCGAAAATACAAACAGTCTAATTTATTATGGGACACCCGTTACATTTCCGAATGATCTGTTTATGAATTTGGGCGAAGAGAATTTTATCAAAAGTGAAGAAACTTCTTTTGAACTTGAAATCGGTCATTCTCAATAAAAACCATCAGTCAATAGACTTTCAGAGAAAGCACGATTAGTTAGCTTAAATAATAAATGTTCTTTCAACAATCTCAGTGACGACGATAAAAACTCAAGTCTTCCTATTCTAAGCAAGTGTCGAAAATAATTGTTAGGCAATTGCTATATTGGTTCTTATCTTAGTTAGGTTAACATTTGAACTAGGATGTTTACAAGACAAAAAAACAAGAAAATGAAGCAAATAGTTTCAAAATTTGTGCCTTCGTACTTCATTGAGATGTTCATTATTCTTGTTCAAAAGCAGATTCACGCGATATTCCATCTAAAGGTTGAACTGTATTCTGACATCTTTGACACCATTGATTCACTGGTTGCCAACATTTTTTCACTAGCAAATATTTCACTTGACGACGATATCGGGGTGATGATGCGAAAAAGATATAAAAGTCAACCTAAAATGATTTATATTCATCAAGTTTCTAGAAAATTAAATTGGAAGAATTACCGCATGACTGAAGTAGACCAATGTAAGACTGATTACTTGAAACCACTTACGAATAGCAAATTCTAGAGTATTAGTCTCAACGACGGTCAAATTAAGTGAATAAATTCGGTGGATCGCGAATGGCAGCTGTAATAATACAAAAAAGATTACTCGAACAAAAATCATTGCCGTCATTTGTTGATCAAGTCTTCGCCGATCGATACGAATTCGTCGTCTCACAATATGACGAACATTTCGATAAGCCAAAATACTGAAGAAAGATGACACAAAGATTGGAATTAAACCATTCAGAAATGGATAAAAGATAAAAGAAGAATAACGTATTAAACCAGTATTGGTAATGATACAACCAAGTGAAGGATGAATCTCTAAGAAAATTCCAAAAGGTACAGTGTGTAAAAGACACAAACAAGTAGCAAAACAAATTTCATATCGAGCCAGTTTAAGTGAACTTAGTTGTCGGAAATAAGCTATATGGTTGGTGGAAAGAAACTGATCAACTGCTGCAGAACATACTACAACAGACAACATAAGTCGCAACCATTGTGGCAATATAGTTCTCAGTTTGCACCAGACAAGTGAAACAGTCACCGGTTCAATTCCATTAATTGAAAATTTCCAAATTTCATTGACAAAAGTTTGACATAGTTGACCAATATCAACAATAGACTCCACAACTAAATAAAAAATACAGCGATTGCCTCGAAAGATTTTCATCTTAGTAAATACAACAATATTTAGAAGATTTCCAATAAGACCAACACCAAAAGTGATATATGTTGAATAAATGGCAAATACTTGCGCAGCGACAACAAGATTTAAAGCATAGGATGAATTCGACATTCAAATAAAATCGTCGTGATATTGATTAGTATTAGCAAATGTCTGTGCACATATATTTTTTATTTTATCGTTGCTTCTTATACTTTGTTTTTTTTTCTGTTTGATGACAACGAACGTATAATTTATATAATCTTACGAAGTCTATCAAGATGTATTAAAAGTGATATGTCATATTATGGACTAATTATGCAGCAAAAATTAAATATAGGATAATAATCTTTGACAGAGTCACGGAATGGTGAGAAGTAGTTGATAATTAAGATGACGAAGACAAGAAATGAAGTAACTTTTATAAAGATGGAAGAATCACTCTTTTCATATAGAACATCGATGTCGAAGCATTTTTCTAATATCTATCTAGAAAGAAAAACGACGCGGCGATATTTTATGAACGGTTATTACCTTTTCTGAAAGAAAGGGTTATACGGCTGTTAAAAAATGCTTAAAGTTTGTTTGTTCAAGCCAATTATATTACACCATGCTCTAAACCAATGAGAATTCAGCACTGATCCATATAAAAGTTTAAGCAGAAGGTAACCGAGGGTAGGAAACTCGGATTTGGGATCAGTTTTAATATTACTAATTATATTACTAATTAATTATTAATTATTAATTATTAATATTAATTTTTTAACAGGTTGCCCAAAAGATAATCGGGGATGGAGAATCCGAATCTAGGATCAGTCTTGATACTACTATTTAATTAATTTTCTTTTCTCAAAGTAAGGGTTATACAGCGATTAAATGCTGGCAGCCAGAGGGGGCGCGAAGAGGTCGGAGCAGAGGGATCAGTTCTCAAATCAGAGAAAGTCGAAAATTATTCTCCAAACTGAAGTTTTCTCTGAATGGGAGAAAGTTGCATGATATATTTCTCCAAAATCAAAGAAAGTTTCTTAGTAAGTTCCTCAAATTCGGAGAAAATTGACCTCCAAAATTTTAAAAGCCGGAGAAAGTTGTAGCTAAAATTTTCTGCAGCAGGAGGAGGCATCCCCATCCTCCCATTCCCCATCCCCCCAATTGTGCCGCCCCTGCTGGCAATGTTTCTAACAGAAATCTAAAACAGAGCGCAAATGAGTACTTCGTTTCTATTCACAAAGTATGCACTAGTACTTTGCTCTAGATAATAAAGTACTAGGACAAAAAACGGATTCGAGAAAAACAAAAACAAGACTATCATTCAATTTCATATTTTAATTCAAATAATGTTCTTGTTGAAAAAACGTAAAATAAAAAAATACAATATAGACAGACAACAAAAACATATACGGATTTATCTGAACAAGCTGAAGGGAAACTTCTCGGAGTAAAGGTTACTGTAATAAACATTTGACATGTCTTTGTCTTGAACGTTTTCAATACGTGATTTTAATTGTTGTACCAAATAATTTGTCAAGATTTGTTTGTTTCAACATAAATATGATATGATCCTATTTGGAAAACTAGAAGAAAGAAAAATGATATGGATGTTACTCATTTTGGTGTTTTCTTGTATACCATCAAATATATTAAAAAAACTTGATGAATATATTGAACAAAAATTAAATATTTAACAACAGCAAATGCAAAAAGATAGTAAAATATCAAACAAATCGTTGAACTCGGTGAACGTATTGAATACGAAGATACTATTTGACAAAATTTGACAAGAACAAGACAATATAGTATGAATTCGTTACGATTGAGGAAGGTTGTTGACATTATTTATTAATATAGTTCTCTTCCTATTTATTTATGAGTTATATTATTTTTTCTTGACGTTTCGACCAATGAAATTGACCTTCTTCGGATGGGTGTGGGTGTGGGCCAATAGAAGATGTACACTCACGCCCACCAACCTACACCCACACCCACACCCTTTTTCCTCTTCCGGGCGGTTCATACACCGATATCTACCGTTCTTTACCGTCAGAGACTAGACTACATCCATTACCATAATGAGATATGTACGCGAGAAAAATCTGCTTGTTGCGATCACTGAATAACCCACCAAGCAAAGTAACTCATAAGCATATTATATACTCTTAATTGTTTTCTCTTATCTAAAAATGTTATTTTATAAGGAACATTAAGTATTTTTACTGAAATACCAAAATAGATAGAATATTTCAAGGCAAAATTAACTTTGATGTTGAATTAGTGATGCAACTTGCTATTGAGTAAATAATGTTTTGTTTTTTCATTTTCATATTGAATTTTTGGAATAAATAATGAAAACAGTAAATATTCTGAACTTATTGTTTACTACTTAGATCATACGAACATAAGTGGCATAGATATTTTACTTCAGTAAAGTAGATTCAAGGAAAGTTTCTTTTTATATGTAATGATAACAAAAATAATGCTCTATTTTTCTGTGAGATTTGATCATTCTTGAACTAATAATATGATAGTAAAATTTTTGTAAGAGCTGTTTGTTATAAAATGTGATGACAACAGTAATGACTATTTTGAAGAAAACTAAAAGGTGGATCGATAATTTTTTAAATAGTTTTTCATAGGAACAAAGTAGAGGACATTAGTTTTCATCGTTCGAGAGAGAAGATAAACACACATTGAATCATATATTATAGATTTTTGCTGACTTGTGCTTTTTAAGATTTTTAATCAATATTTTTGAGAAGAAATCGATCTCGTGAGATATTTATTGCAAATTTTCAGTTGTTAGTAGTGTATTGAAATCTTCAATCGAAAATGTATCAAGCTGCACAATGTTTTCAATGTTTCGAGTTAGTCTTTGAGAAGTTATAGATATTCTAGACGATACTCTAAATGAATTTTTCTAGCAACTCCTGTGAAAAAAGTCACTTTTGCCGTTTTCTTTGATATAAAAAATAATTTTTTTAGTACTTAGAAAATTGACGAAGATAACTTCAGAAAATATTTCATAAAAACCTGTAATATATGATTCAATGTATGTTTATTTTCTCTCTCGAACAATAAAAATCACAATCGTCTATCTTGTTCCTATGAAAAGTTATTTGAAAAATTATTGATCCACCTTGTAGTTTTATTCAAAATGGTCATTAGTGTTGTTATCACATTTCATAACAAACAGTTCTTACAGAAATTTTATTATTATATTAATAGGAGCGTAGCGAGACCTCCAAAGTAGGGAAGGGGGTAAGGTCTTAAAAATTCAAAAGGAAAAAGTCAGCTCTATAAGGTTCGAAAGTAGGAGGGAGATAAAGTAGGTGTTCATGTCAAATGAGCTATGACACTGCTGACAAAAAGCACCTTTTTTTTTCTATTTTGGTGAGGAAGAAAGACGAAATTTCCAAAATCAGGAGAGAGATTCCTTCTCCTTCAGGATCTCGACGCTTCTATATATTATTAGTTGAAAAATAATCAAATCTCACAGAAAAATAGAGCATTATTTTTGTTATCATTACATATAAAAAGAAGAAACTTCCCTTGAGTCTACTTTACTGAAATAAACTATCTATGCTACTTATTTTTGTATAATCTAAGTATTATAATTAGATTATTGTCTGAAATAAAATTTATTTTTATGATTAAAAAAAAATAGAATAAAAGTATGTTTTTGCAGCATCCAGTGAAATATTCATCGATCGAAATAAAAAACGTGCAAAAATACTTGCTCATCTCATTTCAATACCCGTTCAACTTACTTACCTTCGAATTGAAAACTTTCAATGGCTTTTACATCTTGTTGAATACATAAGATTCGATTTGACTGTTATATTTATATTGAACTGGAAATGACAAGTACATTTTCCATAAGGAACTAGTGTATTTTCTAACTTATAGAATTGAAACCTATTCGCATTGTGTATAATAATCAAACAGCGGGAAGAAAGCACATAAAACCGTATTTTGATCCCCTCCTATTCCTTTTATTTTCTCATTCAAACCTAACTGATTCGTATACAGAGTAAAAGATCATGAGCTTCTGACCATTTTGATGTCAAATTCGAGCTATCTGTATTCGATTGTAGGTATAATCAAAGACTTCCTTTACGATATACTAATAGCTAATCTACATAGTTATTGATACTGGTTAATAATGTAATCATTGATTTGTAAGAAAACAAATAAAGATTTTGAGTGGTCTATAATTATTTGGGTAAACCTTTTTTCGAGCTACATTTTCATTATAAAACGATTCATTTAATATAATATTTTGATTTTACAATATATGAAATAGAACTATTTCTATCACAGGCATTTTGGTTCGCATTTATGTATGTGATTATATTTGTCGTTTAATTATTATCTTAATGTAAAGTTGATTCCAATTTGTTGGCAACTTGTTCAATAGTTTTTCAAGCTCTACAAAATTAGCTACTTTTTAAGGTGTAAAAAAGTGTGCTACTTATTAAGAAGGTCCCTTAGAATTGATTTTCTATTTAGAAAGGATCGCTTATGGGTTGAAATTTTCAAGAATGAATGGTTCTTGTGAGAAACGCTTGTGGTAAAAATATCAGCCTGATATACTTGACTAGATCGAACTTCTAGCATGTTGTCATACTTTTCAGGAGAATGAAAATAACTTCGTTGTTATAAGGATGCAGAGGTCAAGTTAGTTTTAAATAAATGCTAGTCTTTGTGTATAACTTTTCATTGGCTAGAATTTTCAAACTTCTTTCGTTCATTTTATGAGTATTTCAATGGTCATGATGTTTAAAATAAGTATAGCAAGGTGAACTCCTTCCACAATAAGTC
Organism: Rotaria sordida; assembly: GCA_905250125.1. Classification (NCBI taxonomy): domain Eukaryota; kingdom Metazoa; phylum Rotifera; class Eurotatoria; order Philodinida; family Philodinidae; genus Rotaria; species Rotaria sordida. The sequence continues at coordinate 9,059 of CAJNOL010002062.1, read as the reverse complement.
CCACTTTTCTCAATTCAGAGATCAAGTATCAAAAATTCGTCCGATTCTAGGGAGTAAAGGGCTTATTTTAATGCATTAAAATGTTCGCTTTTAATGCTTAAAAAAAGCTAAAAAAAGAAACACTTTTTATTTTTTGAAAAAGTAAGTGTGCGAGCATTATTATCTTCAAACTTGGTGTTTTTTTTTCAAAAGAAAAGTTTTTCAAAGCATAGAAAGCGCACATTTTAATGCGTTCTTAAGTGTTATTTTGTCTAACTGGAATGCAAAATTAGCTCTAATAAAGACCTTTGAAGAAAAAAAAACATAAGTTATATCCTGAATTGAGTAGGAATTATTTGAAAATTCTTGTCTAGAAACTATATTTTGAGAAGAATATTAAAGAATTTTTTATTCAAATCCATAAAAAAAATCATATTACAACGGTACATTTTTAATAGGTTTGAATAGGCCGTTTTAAAGCACGTAACAGATAAACTTAGCTAATGTCATCTGTCATATTAGTTAATATAAAAATATTCTATTCAATGCAAATGCAAGTGGCAACGGAGTTTTTTCAAAACTGAAAAACTTTAAAAAACGACAAAAATTTCTGCGAAGATATAATGGTAAAGTGAAAATTTGGTGTCATAAATCTGTAAATATGTGGTCATTTTCCAAAAAACCAATTTGTACTAAAAGAGGAAGGTTTGTTGCATCTTCCGTTGATAAAAACTCAACTTCAATATGTTTTTGGAAAACTGGATTTTCTAGGGGGACTTAACCAAATTTTGGTTACATTATGCTTCGAATATAGTTTTTCTACTTTTTTTTGACTAATATTTGATGAGTTTTATACAGAATAATTTATATTTTATTTCAAACATATTGTATTTTGAATCAGTACAAAAGAAAATTGACTATAGCTATATAAGTTTCAAAATGTTTCGGCGAATTTTTTTTTTTTTTTTAATCAAATTTTTAGTCGTCTCATCCTTCAGAGATACTTGAAAAATGATTTTCATTAAAACAATTATTTGATTGCTTAGTGACAAGTCTTTTGTCTCTAAATAAAATTTTTAAAAGTTAAAAACTTCATTTCTACTATCCAAAGCAATTTTTAACAAAAATTATTTATTTTATTTTAAATTGATGATGATATTGTTAAATAATATCAATAACTAGATTAGTTATATAGTACATCGTAAAGGAAGCTTCTATTTATATCTATATCCGAATAAAAATACCTCGAATTTGTCATCAAAATTGTCAGGAGCTCATGATCTTTACCCTATATACCACTCAATTAGATTTAGATGAGTAAATACAAGAGGAACGGAAGACAAAATACAGTCTTATGTGCTCCTATTCATTATTGTTCAGAACAAAAAAAAAACAGAATTTATATTGGAATAAACAAAAAATATTATCTATAGTTGTTTAAATTTGAAATAAAATTGATTAAAATAATACTAGATACAAAATAAATTCACTTCAATAAAAAGTAAAAAAAATCAATGACTTTTTTAAAAAGCAACAGATCAGATGACCGAAAAGACGAAATATTTTTGTTGTGGGAAAAAAAAAAGGTTAATATGGAAAATATTAATAATGAAAGTGTTTAATTTGTTTGACATGTATCTATAGAAAATGAAAAAGAAATAAATATTTTAAAATTATAAGAAAGAAAAAGATATCGAGACAGAAAAATTCTTAAATAATCTATATTCAAAAACAAAATATTTAATATTTGTTGTACACATTAACTTATTTTGATCATTTAAAATTTCATATTTATTTATTTTTTTTTTATGAGTTATTTATGATAATTGACAATGGTTTATTTAACTGTTTTTTTCATTTCTATTTTTAGGCATTTGATGAATTAAAAGAGAATACATTAAGCAACGTGAGATACATGGAATTTTCTCTTCCGAGTTGTCATTTTGGAGCAAATGCATCGATTCGTCTTGGAAAATATCTTATACCTTTTCTTAGTAAATATATGCCTTATTTATAAACATTGCATCTTTGGAGACCAGATGATTTTTCTTGGTCATGAAGTGAGTGTTATTTCAGATAAATAACGAATTATTAATTAATCTGTTATTTCTATAATATGATAAAAAGTTTAAATGAAAAAAATTCTGTGGACAGCCTATTGCAATATTTGTCAAATTGTGTAAATGAATTTTGCCGTCCGTCAGACTCGTTTAGTTAAAAGTGAAATTCAGTGTCATTTATAAATTTCGGTTTCTTTTTTTTTATACAATAACTCCAACTGTTTGCGATATCATTCAAATCTGAAATATAAAGTTTGGAAAGAGATGAAGAAAATTTTCTTAAGATATAGCTCTTCCTTGTTAAAATATCGAAAAGTCGAAAAATGAAGTCATTTTTTATTTGAATACATTGATTGCATTTGCATCAATATGTAACACAATTCATGTTTAAATTGTTTCTTTTCTAAAAAAAAAAATGATGTAATTTTAAAGTTTTTAATTTGAGACGATATGAAGCATAGCTCCTTTTAAATGAAAAGATGTAATGAAAAAGATCTTATGTGAGAATTTATTCTTGTTTAATACAACAGAAATATTTCTTATTGAAAAATTTATTTATTTTTTTCTTTTGTCTTTCAAAGTTTGACCGGATTTTAATGAAGCACGTTATGAAATTTTGGCTCGACGATGATCAAAATCTTTAGAAACATTTGAATCGATTAGTACGTAAAGAGAATTAATTGATAAAAGAAAAATAAATTTTTTCATTCAGATCAACATCTAACTCTTTTTGAAAATAATCTTTTTCAATTAGTCGAATAATTGAACCAATTTAGTTATCTGGATATTTATGGTGAAATTAATGATGAAAAAGTCGAACCTTATCGATTAATGATTCAAAAACATTTCCCTAACACTCATTTCTCTATTGAAAAATCAAGATTTCGTCTTTAGATATAATTTTTTTTTTAATTTTCTTCTTATAGAATTATTAAATATTCAAACAAAATATATTTAAAAACAAATTCTTTTCATCTTTTCCTTTTGTGTTTGTTAAATATTTAATGAATTAAAACAAATCTGATATAAAAATTACTTTTCAAATTCAATTTTAATCTATTGAAAATGAGATCACTTTAAAGAACAAATGAAGAATTTATTATAGATATTCGATAATTTTCATTCTTCGAATTAATTTATATTTTTCCATTTGAAAAAACTTATTAGCGCAGATGCTTCGGAGCTGAATTGTTGAACTTACATATATCTTTAAACCTTAATATCCTAATACATCATATGTAAACTGAAAAATTTCCTATACACCGTAGTTGTTTTCATTGATAATCGATGGTAACTGTGAGATTTTATTATTTATTTCTATATTTAAAACATAGAATTTTTTTTTGTTTCAGAGTGCCTAATTTCATTTATAATTGTTGTTATGCACTTGATATTAGTCATTTTTTTGTTTTGGTTTTAATTTGACATTTTTATTTTTCTTCATCATCGACTATTCCATAAATCAGACTATTATAATAATATATTATTTATGTGTCACTAGATCTTACTGTACTACTATATATCTGAATCAACTCATAAATGGTGATATCGTTTATTTTTTAAATTGATAAAAAGATCGAATCATGCTTTTCATATTGATTATATGATTGCTAGGATAAATCACTCTATTATTACTCTTCATAAATCATTTTTAAAGTACAAATTTAAATTCTAAAAAAAGTTGACAATTTCACTATTAAGAACTTTAACAGATATATTCTAGTTTTTCAAATATTCATGAAGGCGTTGAAATATTATATAACAGTCGAGCTCATATTCTTTATACTATTCAACTCCTTTTTTTTTTTTTTATTAATAAATAAATCTGAAGCCTGCTGCGCACGGTTGCTAAGGTCTGTAATGGGAGCTCTAGCTGCTAAGTGTCTGTAATGCGGAGGGTGGAGAGGTCGAGCTGCCGAAACTTCTACTTAAAACTTACACTCACTATTATTTTCTTCGAAAACATACGTGAGTTCTACATAAAAAAGTAAATATTCAATTGAAATTATTGAATTGAATAAAAATATCATGCGAATTCAAAATCCAGAAACATATCCAACCATATATAACTCAAGAATACATGATAAACATGAAAAAAAAAGATTTTTAATAATCAATAAATTTTTCTCTTTTCAATAAACGAGCATGAAAATACTTTTCAACAACAAGATTATATGCATTACTCATTATAACTATTTTATAATTATTTCAATTAATATCATTAAAAAAAGTTTTTCAGAACTTAATTCAATTGTATGACATATTTCAATTATTTGTTTTCTTTAAAAAAACTTGTTCAGTAAGACATTCATGAACTTCACTCATTCGTTTATTCTAATAGTGAGAATTTCTTTCATAACAATGATGAATATAGATTAACATTGAAATTTTCTTTATTAAGAGCAAGTTCTTCTATAGGATCACATGATGTATCAACTAATAATGTTTCATCGAAATCGAATATGAATAGATTTGATTGAGAAGAGAAGTTTTTCATGAAAAACAAAACAATGTTTAATGGAAATTTCCTTGACTGTAGTCAGGGTCTTAAAATCCGAAATTGACGGTGTGTTTGTCCACAGGAGAACCGACGTTATTTGGGTCATCATTTTCTTCTCTATTCTACGGACGATGCATAATGTTGCTCGTGTCGATAAAGGATTTTTAATAGTTCTCTATAATTCGCTCCGAACAGCCCAATGTTGTTCCCTAATAGTAGAGGAGAACGAGACAGTGAATTGACGAAAAGAGAAAAAAGAGAAACCGTTATTTGAGTCATGAGTTTTTTCACTACGACTATGAGAAAAGATAAGTTGTTCGGAGGAAATCATAGAATATCCTTGAAAACTTCTTATGGACACGGATAACATTATCCTTTGCCATACAATAGTGGAAAAGATCATAACCCAAATAAAGTTTACTCTTTTCTCTCTCTTTTTTCGCTATCTTACGAGTATCATAATTAGATAATTGTAATGTAATAACCCAAAGAAAATATCGATGATTGAAAAAATCATAGATCAGTGAAAAATATACCCAATTGCAGTGAGTACTCAGTTAACTGTCACTGATACATACCTAGTAAGAGTTCGTATCGATGTCAGAGTAGAAAAAAGTCCTTTGGTAGTACCGATAGATCGTCAATGGATATATTATAAGGGTACCCATGCAATGGCATAGTGGGGGACACGCAAGCAAGCGTGAGTGTGGACATTTCTTGTACAGCTGTCCACACCCACACACTTTTTTATTGTTGTTTTTTATATTAGAATTTGTTTTATTTTGTGCCTTTTATTGTAATGGAGAGCCCTGATGAATGTTTTATAATTTAAATAAATAAATACGAAACGTATCGGCGAAATTAAACGCTACATTTCTATTTATAATTTGATTAAGCATAAATTTTAATTTTGAAAATAATTACGATTTCATCGGTTGCTGAAAAGCAAGAGTTGAGACTAGCAGATTGAGTTGTATCAAAGAGATATAGATCGATCTGTTTTCTATTTGATTTACACACCCACACCTTTCCCCCTCCCCCCCCCCCACACACACCCATTTTATAGAGCTTTGAAAGGGCTATCGAATACAATATTATTCAAAGTGAATCGATACTTTTATAGCACAAAAAAAAAGGAAATTTTTTAATGGATACTTTCATATTGTATGTACGAGTGAAAAGTGTCAGTTAAAGAAAAAACACAAAAGAAACATATTTTGTAACACTCATATATATTATTCGACAGCGAAAAAAGATCAACATTCATTTGACATATTATTCGAATTAACAGACCTGAAAATAAAAGAAAAACTTAATATATGAATACTGAATAGAACAAATCTATATAGAATAGATAATATCGAGTTTTAACTCAGCAATATCCAGCCAAAATGATGCTCAGAGAGGACAAATTTCATTAGTTAACGGTTGTTCTCCTTTCTCGAAAATTTCAGAGGTTCTAGAAGATTTCAGACTGCTCTAAAACGTTTGGGTAATATTTTTGAGTATTATCTTTGCCTTTTGGCCTTATATGAGCTTTCACCTATAAAGTTCTCAATGCGTTGGTACATAAATTTCAATCGAATCAAGAAACCATTCTGGAGTAGATCCTTTTCCATTATGTCCAATCTATTAATAATATTAAAATAGTTTTAATAAAAAGAAAAAAAATAACAAACTTTGCCAAGATCATGATATTGAAATGTAGGACTATCGGTATGTCCACTCTCAGATGTATCTATCGAATTATTAAATGTTGTGAGATGAATTTTATCTGTATCAGCTTTCTCACCAAATATTTGCAAATGTTCATCTGCATCAGTCATAGCTTGAAAAACATCATCAATTTTTATTTTAACACGATATATTGTGTTATGTGAATCTTGTGTTGGTATTAATTCACGAACAATTTGTCGATCATCTTCATCTATAGCAAGCCATCTGAAAATGATATATGTATTTATTGAAAAAAAATCCTTCTGTTAAATACCTGTCGCAAACAAATGTAACTGGTCCATAAGGTTGATGCTCTGGTCGAATTTCAACTCTATTTAAGAACCATCCAGAACCTGCTCCTAATAAATAATAAGATCAATAAATAAAACAAAAAATTATTTCATTAAGATAACTAACCAGTACCATCATGACCGATTCGAATTTTTCGTATTTGCTTTAATAAAACAGCTTCAATAATAAAAGTATCAATCTATAAAAAAAAATTATTTATTTAAATGAACATTTTAAAATATATTCTTACTTCATTTCTTTGAAATTTTCTTTTATTTTGTAATGAATATTCTAATGGACGTACTAGAAAAAGAAAAATATTTTCATAAAAAACTTGTTAAATTGAAATGTGATATATAACCTCCTGTATCACCACATTCACCATAAATATTAATAAAAACATTTGCATCAGTACTAGCATTTGGTTTATTTCCTGTATATACATCAACTATATATTTAACAACAGGTAAAGGACTTGATATTAGTGGTCCTGTAGCTGGCAATTCTCGAATAATTTGTTTATCATCTTCTGTTTTTGATAACCATCTTCCACAATGAAAAGTATATTGTTCATTTGTTTTAAGATTTTGCATTTCAATCTAAAATTTTCATAAGATAAAACAAAAGATAATTTATTTATTTTTATACTCGATCAAGATGCCATGAGTGAGATAAATTATTATCATTAAGAGAAACACGTAATTTAAATGGTATGCCAACATCATTTATATCAACTTTATATTGATTACACTGACCTTGTTTTAATGAATTTGGATTTCTTTCTAATTTAATATTTTTTGATTTTCCATCATAACCATAAAGAACAAGAATAACTTGAGCATGTGTACCTGCTCCTTTCTTATCACTTGTATAGACCCATATGTACCATGGAACAGCTAAATAAAGAAAATAAATTGATGAAAGTAATCTTTAATTTATTAACTTGATCGACGAGTTTTGCGTAATGATAAATCTTCTTTTAATCGACGTTCAATACGTCTATCACCTTCATCATCAGCTAACCAATTATTACAGGGAAATGTTTGTTTAATACCTGTACTTGGACAGTCGACAACAACCTGAAATATTTAATAGTTTATTTCTAAGATTTTATATCTAATTTATCTATGTTATTTTTCACCTTTGACCAATGAAAGAGAAATCATAGCTCAAATATTTATTAGAGAAAAGCATATGAATTTGGTCTCAGTTATCGCAGAGAATAACAAATATAATTTATTAAATGTCGCTAAAAACTGAAATAGTCTTACTCAGTTATAATTCTAAGGTTACAGGATGTTTCATAAGTTTTGAGACTTAAAAAAAATTAGTTCTTATGCAAACACAAAATAATCTCGAACCGAATGTTTTTATATGAAGCTTGAGTACTTGTGATACTCTTTCAAATGGCATATTATTGTATGATATCTTTTCTTGTAATAATAGAAATCTAAGCATGAGAATGTGATGAATAATTTTTTGAAATCAATCAATAAGATATTTTACTGAACAGTTCCTTACCCTAGTGGAACATCTTGTAAGCAAGATCTTGGCCAAGGTACAAGGTACAGAAATATAAATAGATCTTGAAAATTTCGATACAAGATAATCATATTATCTTGTACTAAGCTCTTGAATAAGATCTTGGGTACAGATATGTAAGATCTTGGTTACAGATTCATAAGATCTTAGGTATGGATCCATAAGATCTTGGGTACATACTAAGATAAAACGTGTTGCATGCGTCGTGATTTGCGACACAATGCATAATATATTCTAAAAGCGTGGTTCGAACCTATCAAATAGTGCGTTTATTATTTTTTCTTTCTGTAAAACAATGTAGTGACATTTTTTCAATTTATTTTCATTTTAACTGTTCACATCCAAAATAACTGAAACAAGTCAAATCTTGGAATCTGCCTGATCTTGAAATGGTTCAATCTCCATCAGACTACTTCAGAGTAGTGCTCTCTCAATCATCGATCGAGATTAGCATGTTCTCGAATGATCAACACTCGAGAAATAATTTTAAAAAGAAAACTATGTTGAAAATGTGTGTTTTGTATATTCAATCACATTGTTTATATATGGCTCTATCTGCATTAAAAAACGGTGAATGACTAGTCAGCATGTAAACACTAATGATGTCGCTCTTTTACTCAAGGTCTTGTAAGAAGATAATAGTAAACGATATCTTTTCTATGATCTTGACAAAATCTTAAATACAGATTTATCTAACACAACCAAGATATTCACGTACAAATTATCTTTTCAAGATCTTATGAAGATCTTGCTTATCGGTCACAAGATTTCAAGATCTTTCTTACAAGATGTTCGACTAGGGTAGGTAAACAAGCAAAAAAAAAACAGAAAATGTTCAGAGAATTTTTCTTTCTATCAGACGTTGTAGAGCTTTTTTTGTTGATCATTTTTATTAAAAAAAATTCTGAATTTTATTTAGAAATAATGATGATAGGGTCAAAATACTAAACATTGTAAAAGTAGCTTAAAAT
>CAJNOL010002061.1:0-39843 GCA_905250125.1 Rotaria sordida | reverse complement strand
CAAACCGGTAAGTACTGGTATCAAAAAACGAACATCAGATACTCGTTTATGATATAAATCTCGGACTTTTTCAACTAGATCACGTGATGGTGGAGCTATGAAATAAAAAGCAATTTATAGGAGAATAAAAAAACAAAAAAAAACAAAACAATAAACATACTTTGTTCAGTAAGAATATGAATAATACGAGTAATCAATGTTTCAGCACCTTTAGGACAATTTTCAACTAGTTTTAATATTTCTGGACTACCCATGCCCATTCCACGAACCTTAATATTTATTTATTTATTTATTTTAATAAATAAAATTTAAAATAAGACTTACAGGAATTTCTAAAACTCGAAGGATTACTCGTTTGATATCACCATTAACTGCTGTATAGATCGTTGCTAATCTATATACAATATAAAAATAAATTAAAGAACAAAAACTGTGAGCGTAATCACTACAGGATTAACATATGAAACACAATGTAGCTACTCTTACTAATGACAACAAGATTGTTTTATTCTGTGTGTTTTGGATAATACAATTGTCTGTTTGACTTCAGGGTGAGTTGAAAGGAAAAAATAACACTTGATTTCAAATCGAAATGGAGTTCTTTCGAATTATCTATTATCATATATACCTATATACCCTTCTTTTTTTCGACAGTGAGTCTAGTGGATCTATACTATATACAGTAACAAATAATTTTAAGTCCTGCTAGTTCCACCATCCAAGAAAAAGGAGTATTTAGTTCTATATGCTAATAGATAATTCTAAAGACCCATCGTCGATAAAATAGAAGATATAATGAGTCTGCAGATATATGTATAGGAATGACTTATTCGAAACATCTCATGAAATAAATAACTATGTCATTGGGTTTGGATGAGTAGGATGTGTGATATCTTTTATATATAGTGGATCCTTTCCCAGGTTTTGTGTCGATAAATAGGCTTCTGTAGCTAGATCCTCTGAACACTTGTTGTTAGCAAAAAGTAGCCGTGATTTCTTCAAAATCCAGTTTGAAATGAAAAATTCTATAAGCTCTTTAGGACATATTTCTTCGTCATCCTTACACTTAATCCTCCAGAAATACTATAAGAAAATAGTTCATATATTATAACAAAACATTATTGATATACCGTCTTTGGTCGTATATCAACAATGCCTGTCACGATCTGTGGCGCGAGATTAGAGGGTATTGTTAAGGTATCTGCTTTTCCATGTCACATGTTTGTTCGCACTATCGTTGGTATAGTACAACACTCATAAGAACTAGCGGTAGTCCTTACGACTTTCAATCTCAGCTACAAACAATTGCACAGTGTTTTTTACTCAAACTCAAATTATTTACTAGAAAAAATTCAAATTGCAGCGCTATCTATAATAAAAATTTATTCCATTACTGAGGTTGATTTGGGCTCTGCGGCTAGTACAAGCAACTTAGACGTATGAACATTATGAGATAGCGTTGAAAAAGACTTAATTCTGTAAGTTTTAACAGACTTCAAAAATATTCACTTGTTTCGATACAATACTTTCAAAAGAAAACCAGCGGTAGTTATCACATCGAATGGTCTGTGACAGAGAGGAAAGAGCGTTCCTAAGATGTCCGTCATAGCCTTGTGCGGAGTACGTGCAAATTTCTATCCTAGATGCTTTAGCACTCCTTTTAAATCATGTTTCACAAAAATAATAATATAAAAAACTTACGGTTGTATTAAATGATGATTAGATGGCATTAAACTAAGATATAATGGAAGACAAAGACGAATTGAATCTTCTGTCCAAGTATCACTTGGTACTAGAAACAAAAGATTTCATTTATGATTATCCGTAAAATATATATATATATATATTTCTCACTTGTTGATGATTTTTTATCTTCACCAAAAAGTGCTTCAGGTGGTTGTGGGGCTGTTAAATGTTTTAAAAATTTCAAAGCATGTCGCTAAACAGAAAAGAAAAATAACTATAATGAATTTATTTATTTTTTATAGAATTTTACTTCAATTGATTGTTTAAATTCTTCTTTTTCATGTAAATTTTTTGCAATACGTATTGCATTATTTCTTACTGATATATTTTCATTATGAGTAAAATCAAGTAAAATATCCAAAAATTTTTCACGCATATTTATTCGGCGAAATACCAAATCACGTAATGTATTCATACCCAGATAAGAACGAGTCTAAGAAAGAAAAAAACAACAACAAATTTTTTTTTTCTTTTAATTTTATGACAATTATTTACTTCATCTTGACAATATCTTTTTAATACGAGTAATGCATTATCTGTAATCAATGGTGCAGTTGTTAATAAACGAGAAAATAAACTAAGAAAAGTAAAATCAAATTGATAAATAATTGTTTTTAAAATTATTTTAATTTACCCATCACGTTGATCTGGTTTCTCTTGTAAATATTCCAGTAATCGACATAATGTATCATCATATTTTGTAAAATCTTTTCTTTTATTTGGATCTAATATACTTAAATATCCATTAGCATAAACAAATTCTTGGTAAAGCCATGCAAAAGCAAGATCATGACGTTTACGTACATCAGCAAATATATAATCTTCATAAACTTGAAAAGAAAATGTGAAAATTATGAAAAGTTAAAAATAAAACTAGATAAAAACTCTCATCCTACAATATCATGTACAAAATTCTATAATAATTTATGAATATTTATTGAAATAGAATTTGAGGAAATAATTGAATAATTTTAATATAAAATAGTATTGTCACATGATCAGAAAATCAATAATGTAGAAGTTGAATAATTGGATATCAATGGTTAACAAAGGAATAATCCTGACTGTAATCTACTGTTTGAGTTCAAAATGAGTTTAACAAGGAGATCTCGGTAAGATTAGAAAAAGCCTAAAAGGGTTCATGACTATGAACCTTTGGGGCTAAGGAGCTATGACCGTTTTACTGAACTTTCGGCCTATTTTTAGGTGTTTGTTGAAAAAATCAAATAATGGAATTTTATCTACAGATAGGTTTAATAGCCCTTAGAATATCCTGAAAGTTTCAGCCGACAAGAATGTTCTTTAGTAAAGATTTTGAATTTTCAAGTAAACTCTATTTTATGATTTGTTTGTGGCAAATAATATTTTTTTTTTGGAAAATTTAATATCTCGCGAAAAGAACATTCTTTCTGTCTGAAACTTTCAGAATATTTTAAAGATCATGAAATATATCTATAGATGAAATTTCAGATGGGAATTTCGTTATTTGATTTTTACAATAAATTCTCAAAGATGTGTCAAAAAGTCAGTACAACAATCATAGCTCGGTTTCAAAAGCCTATGGCAACGAATCGTTTTTGAGTTTCTCTAGACTTTTCAAGACCTCCTCGTCGGATCCAATACGTGCTCAATGTGTTAGCTACAGTTGAAGTAGTTCGCTCGTAAGTAGAACACTTTGCAATTTTAGTAAACAATTAGACGACATATTTTTCCTGTGGAAAAAATACAGATGACTATTCAGAAATCTTATAAATAACAGCATCATCATACGAACAATACAAAGGACTGATTGTGTGTAAAACAACATGCTTTGTGTAGAAATGACGTGTTTCTAGGTATGCATCGAATCCCAGCGTTCGAACTAAGTCTTGACTGAAATCACTCTCAATTAATAATAAGTGGTAATGAAAATAAATCAAAAGAATGAATTTCATGATTGACTATGGTAGATGTACACACAGTGTAATAAATGATTAAAAAGAAACGTTATAATCACAAGTACTGTAAAAAGAAGAGATATTCGAACTTTACAGTACGTCCATAATTGCTCATATACCTCGAGAAACACTTTGGAAATTAACTAAAATTTGAATCGTTCGTCTCCTCAAACATCAAATCAAAGTTCAGGTTCGATGCATACTAACATATTTCTAAGCTTATGTTTATAGAAGATCAGATCATCGTTCATTCACGATTTCTGGTATATGTGAATCCATGTTTATACGAAGAATATCTTATAGTTAATATAAACTATATTTAATATTCACCAAACATACATTACTACTCTTTACATAACACGTATTAATATTATCGAAGAACAAACAATCTCATTCTTTCAACAGATTATGATTAGTTTGCATTAATTTTATTAAACTTACTATCACGAAAACTTCGTTCAGATAAACAAACTAATGACGTCATTGTTTTTTTTCTTACATGACCAACACCAGCTGTTTCACAAACATCTATATATAAATAATATAAAACAACTATATTTCCAGGAATTATTTCAAACCTTCAGCATGAAGAATTCGATAAAATGAATCTGTTGACATACGTTGCATTTCATCATATTCAATTGGTTTAATAGCATCGGCTAATTTAAATGGTTTCATTTTTTTTTGTTGTATACTTGGTATTGTTGATATTGTTGTTATTCCTGCAGATGTTGATGGAATTTCATTTAATTCATTTCCACTTGTCGATGGTAATATCGATTTATTATCAATATCTGTTGATGATGAAGGAAATAAATCATCACGTCCAACACCCATAATACTAGCTATAGGATTTCCTTCTTCCATGTCATCTTCAATTTTTGGTTTAACTTGCTAAAAAACATAAAAATTTTCATAATAATAATAATAATATTTTTGTTTTTTGTAAAACACGATCTAAACGGAATATTGAAGTATAGGACACAGTGAGCAACAACGTGGGCATTAGGTGAAACAAAATATATTGTTCCAGCTACAAAATTTATTGGAAAAACTTAATTCCAAATTCAGTATTTTTAGAGAAAAACATTATTTTTTTAACAGTTAAACAATAAACCATATATAGTCTGAAACTAGGACTTCTGTTCTATCGATTTATAAGAAAATCTTTCGTTTTGAAAAAAAAAAAATTATTCTTTTTGACGCTAAGCGTTTTCCAAAGAGACGTCTTTAGTAAAGTTGGCCGCAACTTTTTTCTACTAATCTGATATCGATGAAACTTTCAGAGAATATTCTTCCATATCTGAGATATAAACTCAGTTAGCTCAAAGATAGAGGTTTTCTAAAAACTCTGATTTTTAAAAGTTTGTCACAATTTCTTTGTTATAGCAATACTTTGAGAGAAAAATAAAGACATATTAGAAATCAGCATGAAAAATCGCATCAAATAATGTATTATTTGTCAATTTTTAAAATAAAAAGTTTTTTCGCAGTAGTTTAAGGTAAGAACCTTCATCAGAGAGTTTTCATCCCGAATGGTCTTTTTCAAACTTCGTTTTTTTTCATCAATCTTGTTTATGAATACGAGAAACTAATATTTCTATGAAAAAAATTCGTTTTTTGACAGAAAATAAATCATGTTCACATGGCCGATAGACATTGCTCACTGTGTACGGGTAGAAATTTTGAATACCTCCCTTACAAATCGTGACAGATGCCTTAGCAGCAGTTTCTCCAATAATATCTTGTTATAATATATAAACTACTTCCTTACTTGTTGAGATTTCATAAGTTCATAACCTTTTCCATGACCAGCTGCTGTTAATTGTGCACCAAGTAATCGTGCTAAATGTTCAATTTGTGCTGGTGTACCAGCAGCTGCTATAGGTGTATATGTTGCTTGAAATGATGCTGGCATTTTTTCTGGTAATAAAAACATTGATACAAGAACTAAATCAACAACATTTCCAATAGATAATTTTCCAACAAGATCAGCAGCTGTTATATCAATTGCTGTTTGATGTTGTGGATGAGATGATGATGAACTTGTCGATGTCGAAGACATCATTGAACTATGTACACCAGTTGTAGATATTCCTTTTCCAGTTATACTACTATTCGAATCATCTTTATCAAATATACTTGAATCATCCTATAGAAATCAGAAGATGAATATTAAGATAGAAAAGATTTTTTGTTGTTTTTACAACATACAGTAGTCATTTTAGATTTTTTAGTATTTGTTTCGCTATTACTTAATGTTATTTTACGTTTTGATTCTGCTGGAACTTTAGGTAAATGTTTAAGAACCTAAGAAAATAAATTTTTTATTAAAATAAAAAGACAATAAAACAAAAATAAAGAAAATACTTCGGCTTGTGTAGCACCAAGATCAGTTAATAATGTTGTAATTTGTGGTTGAAAATCGTATGATGCAGGATGTTTGAGAAGACTTAATAATTTTAATTTAATTATTTTACGTACACTACTAACTTGTGAATCAACTAATGTTGGTGGTAAATTAACTTTAAAAAAAATATAAATTTTGAAATAAAATAAATCGATACATATAAATCTTTTTTTTACCTTGTAATGCTTCAAATGTTTGTACAACACGACTCATATAATCTGGTCTTTGTCGTGCAATATTTGCTATTCCACCCATTGCTGCTATTAGATTAACACTAAATTAATAAAGTTTATTATTTTAAAAAAGAACAAAAAAAATTAATACCTAGATAAATGTTGAGAAAGAGTAAATTCAAGTAACTTTTCCATAACATCTTTTCCTTCTTGTTCAAGTTTATTTCGACGTAATATACGATGATCATCTTGTAATAAATTAAGTGAAAAATCTTGTTCATTTGAAGTTGGAACAATTGAATCCTATATATAAATAATAAGCAACAACTACGACATAGACTTATCTATATTAATTAGTTATTTTTACTTGTGTACGTCTTGATAAAACAAGTGCAAGCATTTCAATAAATTTAATAGCCACTGTACGAAGTCTAAAATATTCAAATTTCAAATTAATTATTTACTTTTTTTTTGTACGAATTAATTTACCCATCATTATCTGAATCGAGCATAGCAATAATATGAATTTTCATATTAACCATACTTTCCCACATACTCCGTACATTCTCATCGACAAGTCGAGATTTAGAAAGCCACTAAACACAAAAAAAAAGAAAGCATATGTTGATTATATTTTAATCATTGATAGAATATTATGAAGAAATTTGAAGAATAAAATCAACTATGGATAATTGATATTCTTCAGAAAGAATTTAGAATTTAGCTGTAAGATTTTCAAAATCTAAAATTTGAATCACAGTAACCTATTTTGGCAATACTTTTAACGAGATCAATGAATAAAATATCACTAGATTTATTTACATTGATGAAGAAAACGTCAAAAGAAAAAAAAACAATTGTAGACTGATTATTTTAACTGAACGATCTATGGCTGTTTTTTTGTCAAATCATTTCATTGTCTTAAATTCTACCATCTATAGTCATTTGTTAAGAAAGTAAACTCCATCGTTTAATATAACTGCAACGATGAAAGTGGACTGTTCTAATCAGAATTCATAATACATGAGACAATTTAAATATGTAACCTATGAATAACATTCGTTTTTTCATATTTCCCATCAAACCTCATTTAATTCTTTAGATACAGTAACTTCTAAATTTATTCAACCAAATTTTTTTTCACTGCTGTAAACGCTAAGAAACTAGAATAAACAATTCTCTACAAAATGAAACGTCTTCCAGCTCTCTATGGCATTTTTTTGACCGAGATACATCAAACTTATGGAAGACACAAAAATTGATATATCTAGGTTAAAAAAAATGTTATGGAGAGCTAGAAGACGCTTTATTTTGCAGAGAATTGTTTGCTCTATCATTCTGAGTAATCCAACCAAAATTCTAATTACAAACTCTAAGAAGCTGAAAAACTTGGTTTTCAGTTTTTCAAAAATCCTATCCTCGGAAAGCTAATAAGGATAACTTATGTTGCCAAAAATTCTTGTTGTAAATCAAATTCTCTGCTAAAATCATAATATGGACTCTTCTTAGCATTTATAACAGTGGAAAAACATTGAAAATAAACCTGATTGAAGAATTTTAGAAGTCACTGCATGTACCAATGGTACAGTCGACTTTCATTTGATATAATTTCGAGGTTTTAATACTTTTTTTGACCAGTCCATCGTGATTTAGAACTTAATGAGCTTCATTTTGTGAGTTCTTAATATTATCTACTTTTTCATGACTGTATTCTGCAAAGTTTCATTCCAATTTTAATCTCGATTGTTTTAATCTGATCTATCAAGGTGTGCAAATCGAATACACGTATCTTTTAGGTGCTATTTCTAAATGGTTTCATCTGCAGTTTAGTGAAACCTTCACATTCGATCAACGCATTTAGTACAGTAATCAGTGTGAAGGTGTCAGTAAACTATTTTTATACTCCTTAAGAGTGTTTGTGTAAAACACTATGTTGAACATTTTTAGCAAAAATGCATAGATGATGCTCTTTGCTAATACATTGTACTAAAACGATAGAGAAAATACAAATAACAAAGCTGAAAATATGATATAACGATGTTGTAAACTATGTTTAATGTTTCTGCAAAAAAAAAAATCTTTTTCATTGATTCGGTTATAAAACGACGTCAACAAATACATCAGTAGATTCATTATAGAAATCATGTGATGAATAACTCATGTCAGTTAATTATTAGATCAATCCACTCAAATAAGAATTCTTTATATTATATTAATAAATGATTAAAATTAAAATTCTTACTTTTAAAGTCAATCTATAAATCGTTATCATACTGACAATAAGTCTCTTTTGTACAAGCACATTATCATCATAAAGTAAAAGTCGTAGACTATCAATCACTTTAACAATAACTTCTGGATCATGTTGACTAGAAAAATAAATAATATATATATATATGTGTATATAAAACAAAAGATAATATCTTTTATAACTAACCAAGCTTCTTCAATAAACGATATGATAGTTTTTCTCACTTCTGGACTTTTATCTGTTTGAAAACCGAGTACTTCCTAAATACATAATATTTAAAATTAATAGTTCTTTTTGAAATATTACTTCAAGAAAATTATCAAGTAAACTTGGATCTTTTCGTAAAATAAGTTCTTGTACATGTCGAAGATGTTGTACCCTAACACTATCTTTTCCATAAAGTGATGCTTGATTAATTAATTCCACAATCTTAATATAAATATCTTAGATAAAAATATCTATTCTATATAATTTTATTTACCGTTTCCTGTATATTTTCTGACATTTCCTTTTTGTCTATATCTAAAACAAAACAAAAAAAGAATTACATTTTTCTGAACAATAATTATTTGTATTAATAAAACATCTATGAAAATTAATACATAAATTATCGTTAACAAAATTGTACAAAATGTTTTTCACTAGATGATATATCAACTTCAGTAGAATTTGTAAAAATAAAAATATCATTATCTCAAACGATGTTTTACATGCAAATCATTTGATGTTATTTTGTAATGATGATTTTGATGAATTATTAATTAAAAGATTTCTTTTGAGAATATTTTTTTTCTTGTTCTTCTAAATGTTTTTGTTGTGTAAGTCGAACTGTTTCAACTGCACGTTCTTATTTTTTACAAGCTAGTTCAGCCAGCTATTCAGTTATATTATCCTTATTGTCTTCTTCGTTATTCGAATGGAACTACAAGAGATTCGTTATTACTTTTCTTTTCATAGAAGTAAAGCGGAGTTTCGCCACCTTAATTGTGACAATGTGAAGATTTCTTGTAAATAGTGTTTTATCTAAGTGTAAGGGTCGAACGAACAATGCTCCTCCGAATATTGGGTTGACCCTCATAGAGTTTGTGATTATTATATCACGTACTATGTTCCTATGTTTATGTGCGCACTTTCGGAGGTTTCAATCGACTTTCCGACAGAGATAATTTGGATAAAACAATATTTGTAAATTAAGATGATAATAAGCATTATTATTTATTATTTTGTTGTCCGATTTCCAACGATACTTGAACAATATCAAAGATGCATTATTACAAATACAATTTATATTGTTATTTATATGTAATTCTAGATATATTATGACACGTTCTCGTACACTTTCATATCGATACTAACACAACTATATCCATTATTCACCAACGGATACAACTTGCAACATATGCTGTAACTCAGTTAGACAGGTTTTCCACTTTACGTTGATTAAGGCTAGCTTGTTTATTACGCATCACGTATCATCAAAACAAAGGGTATAAATATATAGGTTAGTGAGTAGATGTAGGTTTTTAAGTAAATAAGAAAGAGAAGAGAAAAAGCCTATCGACAATGAACAGCACGATTAGAATATAACTAACGAAAAGGAAATGTTCCATGAACAAGAATAGCATATATAAAATTGTAATGATACTAACTCTTATGAACTCTATTAGGAATGATGTCGGTTATAAAAGATTCGCAACTAATGCACATATAGCATCTAATACATGATGATTCAACAAAGTTTTACATCACATAAAAAATTTTGTTCAAGCCTAATATATCGATGTAACTCTCACAACGGGCATTCGTGACACTTTTACAGCTGGTTTTACTTGTGATTGGTTTTCATGAATCTTGTTACATACGGTAGGGATCGAGGATTTTCTCACTCATTATTCAAATAATACTCCAATAGCTGTGCAATTCTTTACTAAACTCCATTTTATTTAATACTTATATGTAAACTTTTTTTAAATATTTATTCCAAGATCATATAGAAAAATCATGCAAGATACTTATTGTATCGTTGCTCCTCATCCTACAACATAATTGATATTTTCTTTGATAAGTTACACTGTTATGAATGTTTCTAAAGCGAAAACACGAGACTGATCGATAGATCAAAAAAAATCGTCCAGATATGCTTCTTGAAATAATTAAAATGATAGACAAATCCAATAATCAAAGCTGAAAAACACAAAAATATGACATAAAATAAAATTATAATGTAAGAATATCGACTGAACTTAAGTGTTGACCTATCACATTGAAAAATTGTATACATAGTCTATAGTACATGACCGGAATTCTCGATTCTAACTTCGGAAAAATAATACATATAGTTGTGTCCGTATCTGTATGACTTTGTCGTGTAATACTACATATAAATGATAATACAAATTGTATTTGTACTTATATAACTTTGATATTGCTCAAACTTCATTGAAAATCGGACAATAAAATATTGCGTAACAATGATCAGTGCTGTAATTTGCAACGAATTTCAATATTAATCAAAACTGGATGACGAGATTCTAGAGATTCTAAAATATGTTCAGTATTAATATTTGTTTCAGTAGATTTTGATCAACTATTAAATGTAATTCATTTAGTATTAGATACAATTTGTTGTAATGATTGTTTTATTGGATTGCATATTGCCTTAACATTTTACTAAAATTTGTTTCACTTCGAACGGCATCACCACCTAGAAAAGAACATGCTGATTTTTGTTCAAGTGATTATAGAAAAATCTTACGAACTGGTTGAAATACATTGGCAGTCATGTAATAAATTTTAAAGAAAATAGGAAACGACTAGGGTATTATTCAACTGATTCTTTAGATCATGTAGTATTAATAGACGTTGTGTCAGTGGACGGTAAATAAATTTTGAAGTTGTCGATATTCATAAGAAAATATTTGTACGAGTTAAAGTGAATAAAAAGCATCGAATATTAATTAATATTTTGCGTAGTTAGAAACAATTTCACAAAAAGTAATCTTTCGATATATCAATGTAAATTATTCTTTTTAGTTGAAGCTAAGTTACACACACACCATTGTTTGAGGCTCAACGTACCCAACCGGATAACAGCCCTCTAATATTTATCAATATCATAAAATATTTTATTCATCAAATTACTTCTTCTTTAATTAAATAAGATAAATTTGATTTGAATATTAGAAAAAAGTTTTTATGATTAAAAATTTCAACATCAGAGGTCACTATATGCAATATTATAAAATGAATCAATGGTTTGATGCATTTTCATTCGTATGACGACTTGGAAGGATCCGCCTATTGACTTGAAATGTAAAAAAAAAGTTTCGAAATACTTATTAATTGTACATATTATTCCCACCCTGCCATAGTGCTCTCCATGTGTTATTTATATGAATTAATGCGACTACTATGTTCAAAGTGAACTAATATCTCTATTTTAGAGAATGGCACGATCACCAGCTATGATGGATCAGTCTACAATGCTTAAGATTTCCTTTCATCAAAAAACTTTTGGACAAAATATTAGATTAGATAATAATGCATTACAAGCGATTCGACATACATCATTTGATAATGGTTATTTATTTATTTGTTTCTTTGTTTAATTTTAATGATTCTACTTTTATTATCAGGCATTACATTTACAAATAAACCAATTAACATGAATGAACATATACATATGAAAATTATTGACATCGATGAAAGTGGTCAATGGTTAGGATCATTAGCTATTGGTAAAAAACGAATGAAACAATTAAATTTATAAAATTAGAAAAAGTCTCATTTTAGGTTTTATTCAAATCAATCCAGATTCAATTCAAAGACAAGAATTATGTAAATCTGCTATACCAAATATTTGTCAAAAGACTGGAATATCTTATGTTAAACGTATTTTTGAAAGATTAACAAGACAAACTGTGATAACATTTTATTATAATCAAGAGTTAGTATTTTATTTAATAATAGTAATCGAATATTTACTTTCTTATTTAGTGGAGCTTTTTATATATTGGATGGAAAAGAATATGAAATTTCCAAGAATATTGATGTACAAAGACAAATGTGGGGTATTATTGATTTATATGGAAATGTTAAAGGTATACGACTGAATATTTCTGTAATTAGCAAAATATGACGAATATTTCTTGGAAATAAAACAAGTTGTATTAATTCGAATTCGAAAGACAATTAGATATGAGTAGAATGACGTCAAGATCAAAACATCTTTTTGATTTGAATTGAAATTAAAAAAGAGATTAACACTTTTGTTATAATGGATAGGTCATAAATAACAGACCTCTTAATATTTTTAAAATTTCTCCTCTATTATTCCCTTGATTAAAACACTTGTCTTTTAATCAAAAGATAGCGTTTGAAAGCCTGCACAAAATGGTATATTTTATTTAACAAATATAGTCTCTTCAATTTTTTTTTGGATTAAACATAATCGTACAGTAAAATCAAGTACAGAATGTTTTATTTCGTTTATCAATGTTGCCTTTGTTGTGATTTTGTTTCATTCCATAGATTCAGCTAGTTCATTCCGTAAATTGTAATCTAGTGTGTATAAATCAGATGAATTTGGTAGCCAACGGTTCTTTGAGATAAATGCAAGAGAATGATAAGGATCAACACAATACTCTTGGCTCAGCTGATGTATGTGAGGTTTTGCCCTATCTTGTTGATATGTCCAGTGGTTTCTTAACATATTGTTGTCGCATTTACGAGCTATTGGAAGAACTTCTTTGATGTACCTTTCTGCATCCATAGTATCATCTTCAAAAATCATTGGTGTTGTTAAACCTTCACTATATATACCACGCCATACCATCAGCTTGTGTGGAAATTATTTTTTCTCATGTACGGTACCTTTCTTGTCAACTTCGTCCCTAGTAGCAGCTTACACCCGACTATTTTAATTATTATAAATCCTATCTAAATCAAAGTACTTTTCATCAGTAGAAAGCCATTTTCTGGTGTCTTC
The DNA here is from genome assembly GCA_905250125.1 of Rotaria sordida. Classification (NCBI taxonomy): domain Eukaryota; kingdom Metazoa; phylum Rotifera; class Eurotatoria; order Philodinida; family Philodinidae; genus Rotaria; species Rotaria sordida. The sequence goes on along the minus strand of CAJNOL010002061.1, from coordinate 26,339 downwards.
CTTGTTATAATGATTTAATACTCAATTGGCAAATTTAAGCCTCTTTCTTTTTTGAAGATCAGTCAATTTTAGTTGTTTGATTTTCTTGTATGGGAAACAACCAAGATCTTCATGCAGTATTCGTCGTACGCTTGTTCTTGAAATAGTCATTTCAGCAGTTAACCATCTTGTTAATACTCGTTTCTTCTGAGCTAGATGATATTTAACCTTTGAAATATTGCTTTCATTCGAATTGTGCACGAACGACCGGAAGAATGTGATAAATTGACAAATCCGGCATTGTGGATCATTCAAATCCATGATTTAATTGTTGTTAATGAAACTACTCCATCTAAATCACGATAAACTTTTGCTGAACTATCACCATTTTCATATTTATTTTTTACAGCTGTTTGCATGTCTTTACTTTTCATCTTTTATGAAATATATTTAAAGTAACTTTTAAGTCCAATCACACATATCTTTATAGAGAATTTCAAGCGGCTTCTTTTGATAAAAAAAGTACTTTAATCATGGGGATAATAGAAGAGAAATCTTAAAAATAGAAAGAGATCAGTTATTTATGGTTCATGCATTATTTAACTGAGTAGCTAAAAGAAAGGATCTTATTGTTAGAGATGAAAATGGACTCTAAAATAATAGTAAAACATTTCAAAGTTATGCCTATATGTCAACATTTATTTGACGACCTCCATTGGCCGAATGTTGACCAAAGTCACAGACAAAGGCTAGAATAGAATGATTCTACTTATTTGTATTTATGATATGACAGGAAAATGAAATAACGAAGAATATGATTGCTCGTATAGAGAATTGAAAAATGTTCAACTAACAAATTTGTCGAAAATTTTGAGATAAAATGTTTGTTTATTTTTGACTACCTTGAAAATGTTTCCGAGAATGTCAAAAGCAATGAGTTATGATCAGAATGTAGGCTTAGAAATTTTCTCTCAAATCGTTCTTGAGACTAATCAGATGATCTTTTAAAAATCCCAAAAGATAGTTTGAATGGAAAAATTTTTATTACATTTTTCTACTTTTATGATTACAACTCGAAAGTAAATGTTGACAACTGTATTATTATATCAGCTTGTGGAGCAAAAGTTCCCCTACAAAATGTACTATTGGAGTTTGTCTACAGATCGCTTCAATAGGGTTTAGAAAAAGTCTATTGGTTCAACATTCAATCAATTTTTTTGGACTTTTAAAAATTTCCTTCACTACTTTCGAACAAAAACTGAAATAAAATTTCTAAGACTATATTCGAAAAGTATACAATATACTGGTTACAATTCATAGCTTTTGACGACCTAGAAAACACTTTCAAGAAAACCAAAAATAAACAAATATATTGTCTCAAAACTTTAAATTCGTATGTAAACAACGTAGTAATATGGCTTCGAATTTTTGTGAAACACGATGTGAAAGGAGTGTTGAAGTATCAGAATAAAAATTTGAACCCTTCCACAGACTATGATAGACATAGTTGATATACGATCACAGACTGTATATCAATAACGTCTCGTTATAATATATGAACTACGTTCTTCTTGCATTCATACAGAATAAAGTAAAAAGATCATGAAGAAATATATTTCAAAATCGAACGAATAAAACAGTTTCTCTGTGATTAGCAACAACAGTTACATCATGTTTCACATTTTAATTCCACAAAAATTGTATTAACAGTTTTGTTTTGTTCGTAATTTATAAGCTCACGACAATGTTTAGTTCGATAATCATGTGGTTTTTATATTACTAAATAAATATGTGAAGATTTTTAACCTGTTTTATGGGTCATTATTAGACAATAATAATAATAATAGTCAAACAGTAAACATAAAGTATTTTAAAACAATTCTTTTTTCTATTTATAATTTTAAAAGCTTGGTAATATTAACAGAAACATACGGAATCGACTCGCTAACAGAACAATGTTTGAAAGCACACAAAATGTAAAAAAACCGGCTAACATAGTGATCTTCAGCGTATGACATTTTTTTTATTAGCATAGATCTAAAGCCTCAAACTTATTAACTTCTATGCAACTGAAATTCATAACAAAAATTGTCATCTCGATTTTTATTCTGAATTATTCATCAGTAGTATTACGTTTAACTATTCATTGTTTATAAGACCAATCTAAATATAAGATTTTTGATAACATTAGACTGATATAATCAAACTTATCAACAACCATATTATTATTTAGGTGCTGTTTTGACCACCCCACCAAAAACAATTGCCGATAGTAAAACATTTTTTATCCAATATGATCAAAAACCAGATAAACTACCAATTAAATATTTTACTCATTTAAAACCGACAAACCTTCAATCAGTTATTTTTCATGATATTCATGGACCAGAACTTGATTTATATTGTCAAAATAAAGTTGTTTTTCGAAAAAGTATGTTTAAACTTATAATATAAAAACTATTTCATATATTTAAGTTAGATGTTCGAAAACTATCACGACCTTATTTATTCATTGATTTTCCAATGAGACCCGATGATGAACTTTATATACGTATTTTATCCGTTGATTTCAGCTATCGAACACCGTAAATAATTATTTCTTAATCTTTATTCAATGTTATAATGTTTTTGTTTCTTTTTTTTTGAAGAGGAGTTATTGGTTTTACAAATGCTGAACTATCAAATGTTGTTCAAAATATTGATAAACTACCAGCTGATGATCCAATGGGTTTATATGATCGTTCTGAATTTTGGATTATAAACGAAGAAGGATTTGATGAAAGATTAAGTGAACTTGATGAATATCGTTTTGTATTTGATCGCAGTGGTGATATTCATATGTGGCGTAATAATGAATCAATTGTACCAACAAGAACCGTAGCATGTGCTGATCCAAGTCAACCATTTTATCCATTTTTTTTTCTTAATGGTCGTATAATGGCTTTCTCATTAATTGGTCTTGTTTCATCTACTAAAATAGTACCTGTTCAGCCGACACCAAAAAAGAAACATGATGATGAAGGTTTATGTCAGTTATGTTACGATGCCCCAGCGAACTGTGTTATGATTCCATGTGGTCATATTTTCTTTTGTTTTGATTGTAAAAGTCAATATGAGGGAAGGTCAAAATATTGTCCAGTTTGTCGAGCAGAAATTAAAAATATTTTTGAAATTGAAAAAGATTAATTGTATGGTTTTTTTTATACGAAAAAAAAATAATAAAATTTTTGATCTTTTTTATTTTTTTAAATAAAATAAATATGGAATTATTTCAGGTTAAGAAAAAAAAGATAATGTCTTTAACAGATTGGTCTCTTCTTTCATTACTTTCATCATCAATTGAACAATGTAAATCAATTGAATTTATGCCATTAACATCCAATGATGAATACATAGTATATTGTTATTGTGAAGAAAATATTTACTTATGTTTAAATCTATTTGAAATAAAATCTATTGTTAAATTATGTTATTCATTTATTTTTTCAAAAGATTATCAAGAATATAATCAATTAAATATTTTAACACGTGTTTTACTTTGTTATGTAACTGAATGTTTAACAAGTTGGAATATACGTCGACGTTTAGTATTATCTGGTACAATAAATATTCAAAAAGAACTTCAATTTTTAGATATTCTTCTTAATTTAAAACCTAAAAGTGAACAATTATTTCGTTATAGACGTTGGATTTTAAAACAAGAAAATATTCAAAAAATATCAATTAATAAAGAATTAGAAATATGTGATCGAACAGCTGAAAAACATTTTATTAACTATGCATCATGGTTATATCGAAGATGGATTATTAATTATTTAAATATAAATATCGATGAAGAATTAGAACGAAATCGTTTATGGTTAGAAAAGAATTTATCAGATTCGAGTGCTTTCTCATTTCGTGCTTATCTTTTATCAAAAAAAAATTTAAATGAAAATATAATTGAACATGAATTAAAACTTAATGAAAATATGTTAAAATTTTATTATGATAGAGAATCATTATGGATTTATAGACAAACATTAATATTCTTAACAATAAAATTTTTATCAATAGATAAAAAACAATTATTAAATAAAGAATTAGATTTAGTAAAAACATTTGAAGAAAATTTTTTTTCGAATAAATATGCTCGATTGTTAAACATACTTTTATCTAGTGATGGAAAACAATTTCGAAATTAAAGTAATAAATTATGTTTTTTTTTCAAAGTTCATATATTCATCTTGATTGTGGATTCATTCATATTTTTCAAAATGATATACGGATGTATTGTATGTCAAAAGTAGAATCCGTCGAGTCCAAAATTTTCGGACCTGGGCCTGGTCGAACCGCACTTTGCTGTTTTCAATGAAATTTTCCAATCGGAATAGAATAGCCACCCCGAAGATACAAAATACTTTTTTCCGATTTTTGGTATTCAGTGACTAGTACACCCTACATATTTCGCAGATAAGTCGAATGAGATATATGTAGGGTAGAGCTCATAGGATCCAAAATTTTCGGACCTGGATCCGACTAGATCTGGGTCCACGACAGGGATTGGCGGGATCACCTGGTTTTTTTTTGGTTCCGATCCCAGTTAAAAAATTTTTCTGGTTCCAATCCCGGTCTCAGTTAAAATATTTTTATTACTGCTGGTCCTGATTACGTTTCTAGCAAAAAGGTTTTTTTTTTGAATAATCTGTAAGCTCCTTTGAATATATATAAAATTGATATTCATAATTTTAAGAAATTAATAGTATGAGCATACCCTTATATGCCCATGCATTAGAACTAGAGAAATAGAAAACCACTTGTTTTGTCTCACTCAAAATTTTCCTTGGTTCTAGCCCTGTGACTTAGAAAATTCTCTTAGAGCTTATAGTTCTTGTATCGATAAACAATGTAAATGAGTGATCTTTAATCAGTGTTTCCTTATAAGTCACGTTGATAGTATCAAAATTTAGGATATGCAGAACTGTAGGTACTATTTATAGTATGGATCTCCCAGATAGTTTCGATTTCGATTCAGACTCGAAAAAAGTGATTTTGCAGATCTATGCTTTTATCACAATCATAAAAAAGAGTCGATTTGTAGATTTATAGTCAAAACAAAATGATAAGTATGACAATATACAGTCTAGTTCTTAAGCAGAAAATATACCAGGACCATTTTAGCAAGTTTTAAGTTCCAGTCTCGTAAAAATCAAAATTTGGCTCCGAGAAGGCCGGGACTACTTTGCAAATCCCTATTTCACAACCAATCCGATGAGCTCTAGTCAAAAAAGAGACTCAAGGCATATCTTTAAATGATTGAAATAAAGAAATAGACCAAATAATTGAAAGGTTATTAATTACGAGTTGTTTATATTGTAACGTTGTATTCTATTCATGGTGTGTGTTTTTTGAGTCTGAGTGTGATCAATGAAGTATACCATTAAAGACGAAATCGATTGAGAAGGCGTCATATCATCTATTTATTCTGATAGATTAAATCCATACGTTTTCATTACTCAATAAATATTCAATCATCTAAGTTTCTATTGCTAAAATAATAGAAATGCAATAGTGATGGTAATACCAGTCTACAGTAGCGCGATGGACTGTTCAAAGAATACAACAATAGAGTAATAATGATAGTCGGTTATTTATTTTTTTGCATCACTTAATTGTCTAAATAATTGCAATACAAATCTAGTGCTCTTCGTAGATTCCTCGCACATTTCTATATAAATGATAGGATGTACCGCCAGATGACGTATGGTCACTATTACCTTGCTTTATAAAAATCATGTCGTCTATGACTTGACTAATTATCAATATATTTTCTCGTTCCAGAACTTTGTTTCTGTTTGAAATCATTCTAAAAACTTTTGAATATTCAACATACGTTCAAGATTAACTATGTAGACATCAATCGATATCTATCAATGCTTAGTCTAGATAGAAATTTATCCAAAAAAGATTTATTTTAATACGCGATTTTTAACAGTACCATTCTCTAATATATATATATATCTGTTTTGTTTTTTTGTTTCTAATTATACAAATCATAACAATAGGACAAAAAAAAAATAATAAATGAATCTATCTGACATAATTATATCTGTGAGGTATTTTGTGTCATGGAATTATTCATTGTATTTTGATTTGTTGTTGTACCAGTAAGTAATTTTCGACTTTCATTAAAATATTGATTTGGATGATTTATTCCAATTCCATAATTTTTAACTTTATGTTGATATTCAAAAAAAATTTGACAAGCTATTTGATAATGATGTTGTTTTGTTTTATCAATAATTTCATTTGTTGTTTCTTCATTAATATCATAATTATTTATTAAACGTTGTTTTAATGTTTGAATATCCCAATGTCTATATGGACAACCATGATATTCATTAATACTTGGTGGTGGATCTTGAATAATTTTCATACAACTATATGGTGTATATGATGTATGTTTTCCTTCTTGACCATATGCATGACGAATATTATAAACATGTTCACGTTCAAATTGTGTTGGATTCATTGAACCATTTGTAACAAATTCATGACGAAAAAATTTCATACATTCACCAAGTGATAAACCAATACCTTTAAGAAAAAGACGATATTGTAAACGACCTAAATGTTTTAAATGATGTTGTTGAATCATTTGTTCATGTAAATAACGCATACATAATGGAAATGAACGTTTTGATAAACTATTTAACATATCAAATGTTATTGTTTCTGTTTGTTCATTTTCATTAAATGTATGCATTGTTGTATGTGTACCATGTATACGTTTTTTTCTTAACATTTTTAATATTAATTCAATACGTGTATCCATTTCTTGAATAAATTCATATTTTTTTGATGAACATGTCATTTGATATGATATATTCATACGAAAATGTTGTAAAACAAATGATATTATATCATTATCAGATACATATGCATAACCATGAGCAAGAAAACATGAACGTTTACGTACTAAATCAGGTACATGTTGAAAACGAACACGAAAATATGTTGTTGAATCAAATGATTTAGCAATTGTTGATGAATTTGTTAAACCTTTAATTATTATTGATGACATTAAAGATTCTTTATAATGTTTTTTTTCTTCATCAGAAACAAGTTCATAAAATTGTTTTATATTACTTGATGAATCATTTAAATAATTTAATTGTTCAGTTTTTGTTAAAACTTGAAAACGATAACGAAATAATTCAAGTTCATTAGTTATAAACCAACGACGTTCTTCTTCAGTTGGACAAAATGCTAAACGTAGAATATAATGAGATATAATATCATTTTGTAAATCAATTGATAATGCACCAGTAAATGATGGAAATATTATAAACTAAAAAACAAAACAAACAAATATAATTACGTATTAATTAGAAAATCATTTGTTCAATTAAGCAAACATCAGTTTATCGAAATTCAATTTTAACCTGTTCATAGCAGAATTACTTTAGTGAAAAATAAATCGTTCTTTTTTTTTTTGAAATTTTTACATCATATATTATTTGCATCAGTTTCGATAATGAAAGTTTAATAGTAATTCTCAAGTATGATATTCCTGAAACTACTTGCGATGTAAAGTTCGATAGTATATTCAAATCTAGAGTCGATCCTCTTTTTAAATATAACTGCTGTATTTGCGTGAAGTACACTATGTCTTGGAACATCTTATTTTGCCGATCTTGAAAGTATCGACAATGAAATATGGTGACTAATAGAATTGTCTGAAGTATCGAGTCATTGGAAACGGCTGATTGTCTCGATATAAGGATAGTTTTTCCAAGGAAAAAGAAGAATTCGATGAAGATGAGAATTAGAGCCTGTCTGGCTGTTTCCGGACCCAAGTACAAAAATTTTCCTTTAACCGGGTCCGGGACCGAAAAATTTTGGACCTAACGAGCATCAATGAGAAACAGTTCAGCCTCATGGCAAATATTCTCAATAATATTTTACTCAGATTTTCTTCTCCGAAATAGTGATTTAAAACTCCGGGAGAGCAAACATCTATTTCTAGGAGCATAGACACATAGTATGTGGCACAAGTATCACAACACTCTGCGAGAGCCACTCAGATCTTTGCAAGGTTATGTTGCTCCCTAGACTACTGCGTTCGATAAAACACTAATTCTCGAGAAGTCGAAAATAGAACTATGTAATACTCATAAGTCAATTATGAGTTGATTCAAAACCATCACATATATATAGTAGTTGATAAAGATCTCCACCCTAGAGGATATCAGCTATTATAAATACTAGAGACTTAAAAATTTTTTGTGCACATATTTGATCAAGAGTGTAGGTCAAAGATACAGTTCTGCATCGATAGCTTAAGTACAAAGAGAATTATGATGGATGATACTTTTTTTCTTTGCATGAAGCTTTTTAACCTGAAAAACACTGCCTACTCAATTTTGCACTACTTTTTATCAGATACATGATTAATTATTGATGTTCTCGAGTTGAAATCAGAGTTCACTCTATGGTCATTCTCTTTATCCAAAAGATGAATTTATTTACTTGAATATTGAAGTCTCTGAATATATCTGAATCCTCCACCTCATCAATCCGATGGTTATAGCTATGTCATCTCCCATCAATACACAGTTTGTTTATGAAAACTTATAAGCACTAATGTTCAACTGTAGTAGTAGCTTTTCTAAAAGTTTGAGCTTCATTCACTGAATTGTTACTGCGTTCTTGTGTCAAAAAGACACTAGATGATTTTTCTTCACATCAACAATCTCAATCAAATGGCCAAAGTGCTAGAAATGCTTGATGAACTTCCATGAAAGTAGTTGCATGGATAACTGAGATACAACGCTACATAATGAGCCATTAGCTGACTTAGCCTTCTCTAGAAAACCATCATTAAAGTCTAATAGCCAAAATTGAATTCAAAGAAAAGTACAAAATCAAAAGTACTTAAATAACTTTATTCATTGTAATAACCTGACCAACTGTAAACAGTTTGCTAGACATAATATTATATAGAGAATTTTCATCATAGAAAAACATCTGTTGACATTGATACAGAAAATAACAACGTATAAAAGATATAAAATTGAATGCTTCATTAGTTTATTAATTTTTTTGTTTTTCTTTTTTTGTTTTTGAAATTCTATTAAATTCAAAAGATAAGATTAAAACTTACTTTCAACTGATTTAATTTATCTTTTAATTCTTTTCTTATTAATTTTTCAATTTCATCTTTTTTATTCATTGGTGCTACTGATAATGTTGTATTTAATCGTGCAAGAACTTGTTCAATTGTTTTTAATATTCGAAGTCTTTCAATAGCTAATGATTGAAAAAGTTCAAGAGATATTGTTGTATTTTCTGGATATGTATCATAATAAGGAATATATGAACTATTTGTTGAATTAATTGATAATGATGAAAAATTAGAAGAATTTAAATTTGTTTTTTTTGTTGAAGATGAATTTAAAGAAAAACGTGTTGTGCGATATTCCATTATACAAAAAGAAAAAAAAATAAATCAAATCTAAAAGATATTTTTTTTTTGTTTTCAAAATTTCTTTTAAAGAATATAAAGTATTAAAAAAATAAAAAACAAATTTATTTTCAGTCTATGTTTATATGCATCTGATACATGATAGTCATAATCATCGTAATAATCATCATGTATAATATTTGTCGATGAATTTGTTGTATTTATTACAATAGTTGAATTCATACGTTTAGGAGATTGATGTATTTTTCCATACGTAATATTCAATAAAATAAATATACCAAAAAGAATAAATAATTTTTTAAACATGATATTGCATGCTAAGTATCTCTTTTCCTTTGGGTTTGTTTTTTATGTTTAGAATGAATAGACAATCAATGAAGTGTAAAAATATATCTCCCTGATTAAAATATGCGCAACGCCCCTCTCGTTTCTATTCATCCTTCATACAACGAAAGTTAACTTTCCCGGTATGAAGAATGAATACAGAAGAAAGGTATATTACGTTTATTTTGATCAGGGACATATACATAAATAAAAAAAACATTTACGTGCATACTTTAACCATAATCATTGAATATTATTATGATTGTCATATTAACACTGTAAAACATAAGATGTTTTCAGGTTCACATTTAGTTTACTTACAATCACATTATTTCAATAGATTAATATTGCTTTGAATGAATAAAATTGATTGTTAATATTAATTATTAACTTGTATATCAATACTCGAAAGTTATTCGAAATATTACATTGAATATTTGATTAGATATTTCATATTTTTGTCGATTTATTTTAATATTTAATCATTTTTATCGTGTACTGTTGATTACAATAAATCAAAACGAATTACCTAATATTATTCTATCTAGAATAATTCCAATGTTGATTGAAGTATGGCTTGAATATAAAAAAGAAAACAAGAACAAGTATATATGATTTTTTTTCTTTTATTATCGAAATTTGTATGCTGTTTTCACATTTTCTTTCTATACGTATATAGATCAAAAAATAAAAATTTGAGAGAGCAAGAGAAATATCATGAATACAAAAACAAAAACAGAGCAAACAATTTGCGTTTAATCAGTTCACTTCAAATAAGGACGGAAGATGTTACACAAATAAAGAAAATGAAAAATTGATAAATTTTTGTTTTTTTTTGTTCTATTTGCTTACATACATATGCAAGCACATAGAGATTCAAAATGAAAGCAAACAAACAAAAGAAAAGTCGATTTGATGTGTACAGTATGAAATTTGACATACACATATTGGACGAAATAAATATCTGTATACATGAAGAAAGAAAAACACAAAAACATAGTTATATTATTGTTCAATTTTATTGTTGTTGTTGAGAAAGAACTTTAATAACACGACCACTACCTTTTGTTTGATTACTTGATCGAAATATTAATTGTGATCCTTCAAGTACATATTCACAACGATTTCGAAATCGAAATGTTACAGTAGCATGTTTATCAGCATATAATTCTTCCTTAAATAAAATATTTTATATTAAATTAAAAGAAAAACAATAAATTTATTATATACTTTATCCATATCAATAATTAAAACTGTTTGACGAATATTTTCAATTTGAACAGTTGTTTCAAAACCTTTACGTATTGGTGTATTTGTATGATGCATAGAAAGATAAATTTCGGCCATAAATTCAACACATGCTTCAGGATTAGATGTTGATGAAACAAGTACCATACCCTAGAGTATTTATATAAAATTAAATGTTTATATTTAATTAACTATATACCTTTCGTAATCGACTACCTTCTATTTGAGGTAAGTTAAGTGTTGCAGCTTGACCAGCACGAACCATTCGTCTTGGAACGCGGTATCGCTGAATAGTCGTTACTTTAGTTGGTAAAAATGTACCATCTAATAGAGGACCAACCAAGAAACTTTCACCTTCACGTATTATACCACTACAAAGAGAAAAAAAACAATGTTACATGAAACGAAGAATTGAATGTATGGAGTCAACACAGATAAGATGCTTCGAATCTCACGAGAGAATCCATTTAACTGATAATCTTCGTTCCAGCTTATAGATAGGATTCATACTGTAGATAAAAATCTTAAAAGGGTTTGTGCCATTAAGTCTTTTTTCTCGAGCTATAGTCATTTTACTGAACGGTCAGCCTGTTGCAGGATATCATGAGAAAAATTGCAATAAGGTGTTTTAGCCTGAAACTTTTCCCAACAATAGTTCTCATGATATCCTGAAAATTTCAGCTGAAACAGATATTTCTCTTCTAAGATAATACGTTTGCAAAGAACATTACTTTCACACTCGAGCTTCGAAATAGCTCAGTTTTTAGACATATCGTATTGAGTAGACATACAAGTCGATCAACTGACGAGGAAACATATCCAATAGTGGCACATCGTACGACTTCATATTTAGGTTATGAGCAGGACACAGTAAAACTAAAAAAATTCTAAAAGGATTCGGATTCATACATAACTGAGCTAGAGTTATGATCGTTTTAGTAGATTTTTGGTCTCTGGGTACGCTATACATGGAAAATTCACTTACGATATTTTTATCTGAAGCTTAGCCCGGAGATAAGTTTCGTGACCACTAGAATATCTGGTAAATTTTAACTTTAATGAATATTTATATATTACAAGACAAGTCATAGAATTGAGATGCCTCAAACATTCGATATCTCACCAAAAATATATTTGTTTGCGATGAAATTTTACGGATATTCTAATGGCCATGAGAGTTGTTTATAAGTATAATGCCAGATGAAAATCTTGTAAGGGAATTTTCCATGAATAGCTGGCCCAGAGGTCGAAAACCTACTAAATCGATTATAATTCAGACTCGACAATGCATGAGTTCGAATCCATTTAGGAATTTCTTCATTTCACTGAATCCTATTCATAGTCAAAATATCTAAATTTCTGAACTTTGAAGATTTTATTACTTTATTCGACATCATTATTTTCAATATGAGATCTCGATTCACTTATAGACATAACATAACTGTTCCAATAACTATGTAGATATATCCTTTGTTTCATACCTTCGTAATATTCCACCAACAACAGCCGTACCTGATGAATTATTTGTATAAATAGCATCAATCTATATAATGAAAATTAATATAAAATCTAACAATCAAATAAATCTTTACTCGATATTCAACCGGTGCTTGCGAAAGTCTTTCTTGTTCTTTAACACTTAATCTTGGTGATAAAATATTAAGAAATTTTTTTAATAAATCAATATTTTCACCAGTTACACATGAAACTGCAAATATAGGACATATACTTTTGGCAACAAACATTTCAGCTACTTTAACAAGATCTTCTTCATTTTGTACAGAATATGATTCAAGTTGAATTGAACTATGTCCATGTTTAAGTAAATATGTTAAACATCCAATTGTTTCTTGAATACTTTTTTTTGAACATAAATCAATTTTATTAATAACAACAAAAACAGGTACATCTAATGTAATAGCATATGAAAAATGTTCTCGAGTCGTATCAACTTTAAAAAAAAAATTAATCATTTGATTTTAAATATAAAAAGAAAACAACGTACCAACACTCGATGGTGCATCAACACATAACATGGCAAAATCAGCAGCACGAGAAGAAAGACCAGATATTGTTGTTTTCATATATTTTGTATGACCAGCAAGATCAGTAAAAGTAATAACTAAAAAAAAAGAAAAAATAAATAAATTTATCATAACAAAAAAAATACTTTTTGTTGATCGATCACAAATTTCATTGGCTGTTCGACAACAACCATAATCTATACTCTTTAAAATTCAAAGAAAACTTTTCAAAAGTAAAAAATTTTCTTGTTTTTTTTTCAATTTTATACTTCTCCTAAATCATTAAATCCCAAAATTTCATGCGTTACAGATGATGTTCGTCCTGATTGAATTTCATGTAAATGTCGAAATAAATTAAGTCGTGCTCGTCCACGTCCATTATCAAGTTCACCATGTGTACAAACACCAACAATCGAACTTTTTCCACTATCAACTGTGCCCAATACAGCAACACGTAAATCAATAAAATGTTGATCATCAGGAACTTTTCGTACAAGTACTTCAACAATATGTCGTTCATTTTCTAATTTACGTTCATATAATTTTGTTATTGATGCACCTAATCTATCAGCCATTTTTTTTAATGTTGCTAATGATGCTTCTAATTCTTCATCACTAACACCACTTAATGTACCACAATCTTCAACACCAATTTCATATAAAGCCTCACCTTGTCCTTCTTGTAAACGCCAATTCATTTGTGTTATTAAATGTTCAAGTCGAAATGGATTTGGATCGATTAATTTAAGTTTATATTCAATGTTACCTTCTTGAGGCTAAAAAAAAAACAACCAACATTACAAACATTTCAACTGAAACATTTTCGATAAGAGAATACTTCTGGGGGTAATCCAGTAAGAATAAATGGTGAACGAGGAACTTCTTCATTATCATCGTCATCATCTGTTGTACCAAAAAGACTTGTCACATGTTTATCAACCTAGACAAAAAAATAATAATATTGATTTTCACATTAGATTCAATTGATACCCTTACATTATTATGATCATCTTTATGCGATATGGAATCTCGATTGGACATCTGAAATAAATAGTAAAACACAATATTCTTGCAAGAAAAGATTATATTAGTTTACTTTTATTTATTAATAAATAACAAATAACAAAAAAGAATTTGTATTACATGAAACTGCACACAGGTAGGCTTTTTATGTCTTACTTTACATTGCATCATCCTCATTATTATTCTATCGTTACAAAAATTTCTTTACCTAGTCGATATTATATTTATGTGTCAACAGGCATGGCTATGCAAGTTTTAACAAAACAGAAAGAAAGAAAGAAAAACATGTCCTGGAAGTTTCTCATATAACTAATCGTTAAAGTAGTTTTTTTTTCTTTTTGTTTTTGACTAGGTCAACCGAATGTTGAATATATAACAATCAACACGACAATATTATAGTATAAGATTCTGTTAAGAAACATTCGATTGACAAGATTGATTTTTAAAATGAAAAATTTGTATTCGCAAGAATATTATCAGAAGAATATAATCATGAACTCATTAGCTTTTTTCATAATTACCTTTGAATAGAACGCAATGATGACTTTAAAACTAATTAAAATTGAAACTTTTTTTTACATAGATAAATTCATTTCATTAACGATGTGATTTTGCAAAAAGAAAAAAAGAGTATATCTCTAGATTCTAGACTTTCTTTTAGCTAATTCTTATGAAACAGATGTATGTTGAGTTAAACTCACGAGAGAACTCATTCGACTAATATAATCTTCATTTGAGCTCATATATAGGATTCACAATGTAGCTAACAATCATGAAAGAGTTCGTACGATTAGGCCTTTCTTCTCGAGTTATGACCACTTTACTGAACTTTCAGCCTATTGTATGATATCACGAAAAAAAAATTGCAACAAGAAGTTTCGCTCTGACAGTAGCTCTCATGACGCTTATGATATCCTGAAAATTTTAGCTCAAACAGATGTTTTAAGGAGCAGTCATCCGTTTCAGCTAAAACTCCTCCTTGAGATTTTTCTCGTGATGTTCTGCAATAGACTGAAAGTTCAGTAAAAATGATCATAACTTGAGAAGAAAGGCCTTTGGCACGAATCCTATTCGAATTTTTATCTAAATCATAACGTCTATCTATGGGTTCAAATGGAGATTATCAGTCGAATGAATTCCCTTATCCATCCAATACTGCTTTGTTCTGATAACAAGGGAACCTCTTCAACTGCTGCCTTCCGATTTCAATGATTTTTTTTTGTCCTATAGATACTACATAGTGTTCTAAGCCTTGGCGATATGATACAAAAAAGTACGAATATAGAAACGAAACAATCTGAATGATAAATTCAAAAACCAATTCTATATAGTGTAAATCCTTCTCGAAGATCTCGAGATGATAGTAAAACAAAAAGACATAAGCAGAACTCTGAAAAACTGATTTTTTTTTTGGGAGGATCTATTTTTTTCGAGTTCGATTTTACTGAAAATTTTATCATAAACATAATCCATAGCATGAAGTCTATTCTGAACTTCTTAGACTTGTTGATCATAAGTTTAGAAAGTTATTTGTTAATTAAGTTAATGTCGATTTATACTAAACAGATATATCTTAAAATATTTTCATCATTATTTTTATTCAGAATAAGAAAAATGAAGATTACTTTAAGTACGGAAATGAACAATCATTCGCATGATTATCTAATTATGATGAAATCGAAAGTAAAAAAATAAAAATAAACATTGTACCTTGAAGTAAAAATGATGCAAGAATAAATCTAATATTTGTTGAATCAATTAGTTTAATATATTAGAAGCTAATTATAATTATCATTGTTTATATAAATTTTAATTTTTTTATTTTATTAATGTTTATCAATTATTAGTTTCATTCAGTAGATTGTTTATCACTAATAGTATAATAAATATGAAAATGATCTTTTGTTATAAAGAGTAAATTCAAATTAAAAATTCATTTGATAATACATAATTGAATATAATTTGTTTATAGATTTATCATCACTAAAATATCTAGAAGTAAATAAAAATTTGACATTGAACTATTTTGATTACAATTATATAATATATGTATATATATATATATTTTTTTTCTTTTTATGTATGTTCAATAAAAAAAAATGATGCAACCACAAAGGCTATACGAACACATACGATTTGTATCAAACAACAAATGAATGAATGAATGGTTTTTTTTTTAACCAAGCAGAAAATAGGAATGTTGAAAAGAAAGAAAAAACTGATTATTTGATTAGTCGACAAAACTTTCATTAACATCTGATCATTGATGTACCTTTGTCAAAGGTGTCGCTAGATAAAGGCTAAAATATATTAACTACTTATTTTACTCAAATTCATATAAACACAAAGATTAATTTTTCTTTACATATTTTCATAAATTTTGCCATTAATTTTATTCATTTATATGCAAAGTTTCAATTATTATCATTTTTACTATAGCCTTTAGAATAGTTTTGATTCATTAATAAATATTTAAATTACTGATATACATCACCATAGTTTATGGAGGCGTGTGGGACGTCACGCTCTCTACTTCTAAGATTAGCCCATACAACAATTTCACTACTTTGCAAATTGTCCACACAGAACTCCTTTTTTCCGAGACTCAACCAGTCTGTCTGTTTCTGTCTTCAGTGATGACATATGCTTCTATTGATGTAGACAAAGAAAATAACTAAAACTATTTATATGCATAATAAAGATTTGAGCAAATTAAAAATCTTGACAATAAGCCTAAAGTATTGAAGTGTAAGGGCAGAAATTTGGACCCCTTCTCCACAGACTATAATAGACGCTAGCTAGAGACCATCACAGACCTTGACAGACGAAAATATACGATCACAAACTGTATATCAAAAACGTCTCATTCTAATATATGAACTACTGCCTTATTGCATTTCTGGATGATTAAGTAAAAGGATGGTGAAAAAATGTATTGCAAAATAGATAAAGTAAAGCAATCTCCTTGTGATTAACAACAGGAGCTACATCGTATTTCATATTTTGATCCGACACGGATTGCACTAACAGCTTTTTTTCATTATTTCAATATTGAATTGAGGAGACTCACGATTATTTTTTCATTGTTCGTAGTCATGTATTTATTGAGAAGATGTATAATGATAGATTTAAAATTAACACACATGCTTGGTTATATAGCATTAATTTTTATTAGTATTTTTCCTTGAGTATTTTAATAATTAGCCAGTAAGTAGGAAGTAGTACATTATGTACTTATTATTTTTGCGTAACTATTTATTCATAAATTGTCTAGATTTCCATATTAGCTTGTATACTATTCTCTGTTTATCATTTTCACTTTTTTTTTTGCTATCATTTACATATAATGATTGTTACTAAAATATTGATATCTGGCATAAAGCTGTGACATACATATGTTAATTGTTATACATTTAATAAGCCTGCAGCCAAGTACATTTAAATAAGGAGTCTAATACATTTAACGAAAATATATCATTTTAGAGAAAATGAAATTCTTTATGAATGGATAGAATAAAAATTTTGCATTAATTTTGTTTTCAATATAGCATTACAATGCAATATCGTAGACACTTGACTATTGTCTTCTGAGAAAATGAAAAAAAAAATTAGTATAAAAATGTATAAAAGAATTTGATCTCAAATGTTTTCCGAAGGTCATACAAATCTTAGAACAAAAGGTATCAGGAAATTCTTTTGCAACATTTATGACATTAGAAAAAACTTTACCTAATAAGAAAGATTTTCTTTTTTCTTCTTCTTTTCCAAGTTTCATAACGTAAAGATAACGAGCTATACAGTATCAAATAAAGAGATATTCTATGTGTTGTACAACAGTCAATATGAATATTACTATAGCATCTTCTAGTATCATTGATTTTTGTCAAATCGTGATCACAGTCTAATAAATAAATTCTACTTCGAAATAGAGCTTGTTAGAAGATTTATATCTTATATGAAAGAAGAAGTTTATCGAATCCTGTATTAAACGATATTCTTTGGAACAGCATTTACAGTGCTTCTCTGTGAGATATTTGAACAAAACTTGGTTTTTGTGGTTATAAACCTTATATTGAATTTTTAATTAAATCGTCTATTGTTCAATCTCTTGTATACTAGATCATTTATTTGAATATCACATATTAAAACAACAAAATCTTCATTTATTAAAAGTTCTGTTTTTAAATTCTAATGAAGGAAGCCCTCTAACAGTTCAATCGCTTTTGAGTCTAGACTATGTGCATTATGTAGATTCAAATAAGCTACAAATACTTTGAAAAGGGTTTGTGTCCTTAGCTCATTGCTACTGAGATACTGTACTTTTTACAGTATTTGCCGTGGTCCACTCAAGAATATCAGAAAAGCTAATTTTCGAATTTCGATTTGAAACTTTGTATATAGACAGACCATAACGAGAACTATATAACGGGTGGCGCAGATTAAATGAGCCTCTCAGTATTTTGCATATTTTTCGTCTATAATTCGGCATAGAAAAAAAGTTTTTTTATAGTAAGATTTCTTGTCAAATTCTCTACAAAGCGTAGATATTTTTATTATCTTAAATAATTTCCATTATTTTGTAACATGCGATACAATTGATTGGTCAAAGAAGCACGACTTTCAAACAAGAAGTTTTTCGTAGGATTAGCATGTTTCAAACCTGCTGTTCTATGAAGGAATGTAGCTCAGTAGGTTTTGTAGAGGAAAGTTTGCTCTACAATACAGTATAGTCGGATTCTCAAATACATTTAAATACTTTGAAGAAATCTCGATGGAAGATTGTATAGGATCAAAGAAATGATGCCTTCTGTTTTTAGGGAAGATACTCTTTACAATGTTCTAACGGAATTTATTCATAATATTCCAGTGTATCTGTAAAATCGCCTACAGAGTTTTGTAGAGCGGACTTTCCTCTACAAAACTTGCTGTCTTATATATCTCCACAATACAACCGTTTTGAGATATACTAATTGACTTTTTATATTACTCACAAGGCGAAGTTGCATTTCGAGCTTGTTTAGTATTTCGACTATAACATTGTCATTTATAAATGGAATTCAAAAACATCTTTTTACCAAAAGAATCAGCAAAAAAAGCTCTACAAAAACTCATATGAAAAAAATTTTTTCTGAACACTTTGCGTTGCTTTTTGATTGACTTCTCATGAAACTATCTGCTAGAAACTTCTTGTTTGAAAGTTGTGCTTCTTTGACCAATCAATTGTATCGCATGTTACAAAATAATGGAAATTATTTAAGATAATAAAAATATCTACGCTTTGTAGAGAATTTGACAAGAAATCTTGCTATAAAAAAATTTTTTTTCTATGCCGAATTATAGACGAAAAATATGCAAAATACTGAGAGGCTCATTTAATCTGCGCCACCCGTTAGTTTATTATGAAAGTTTCAAATCTTTTTGATTTCCTTTTATTCTGAACTAAGAGTATAAAATCTGCTGGCTTATATGAGTGATGCAAAGATGAAATCGGTCTGAATTTCTCATAACTGATACTGATAACAATCGGTTTATTGGTTACCGGTCGGTTGGTCTGAAATCCGTATCGACACTGAATTGATGAATTATAGTACTATTCCATCTGTGGATAGTGATATTTGACGTAGTCAACTTTCAATAAGGTTTTATTATTCATCCTCTATGAGATAATAAAAGCAAAAAAAGTACATAAGACACACCGGTAATGACCGTCTATCCACGGATCGGCCGATCATCGATACCGGTTCCATCTTTGAAGTGATGTAAGAGATACACTATGACCATAGTTTTATCTTAGGATAGGAATAGCGGCAAGATCTGAAACATTTACAAAAGACTATTATCGTTGAAGTCTATCTCTATGTAACGTTACAAGCCGAAATTCAAAAATAAATTTTTCTGGATTATGGTATTTATTTTAAAAAATACTGTAAAAGTGCAGTATCTTCGTAGCAATAATCTAAGGACACGAACTCTTTTCAGAGTATTCGTAGTTCATTAAGATCTACATAATGCACATCGTCTCGATCCAAACGTGATTGAACAGTTGAAGAATTTCTCTCGTAAGTTTCAAACGTAAAAAAAAGATTAATTTTTATAGTAAAGATTGATAAATATTGTTTAGTTAGAATGATTCAATATGACTATTAATAGTTTAGTATATATTATTTATTGCTGCCTGATTATGACATTTGCCAATTGGTGAGAGAAACAGAATTTATCGTGTCAGCAAAGAGAAAAATGTGATCTTTATTTGGCGTATTTTTTTGTCACAATACTTCGTTTTTTATGTGTTTGTTTTGCCATAAACAAAGTTGCTCTGTCTGTTTCTATATTGAAAATTAGTACAAATAATTACTTTTGAAAAAGTACATTTCGTAGGTAGTAATATTCAATCTGCTCATTTTTTCATTGTTTCTTTTTAATGATACCTTTACAAATTTGAAGAGAGTTGACAACGTACATTATATGTATAATACTATGAATTTGATTTGTTTGCATACGCCATTCGTTCTATGATTTACGTGCTGCTCTGCATGGAGAATAAATAAAATACACGAGCAGAATTATTGCAATACATGTATTTGCCGATTTCGAACTTTTCAGACGATTACAGTTGTAGGTGAATGTTTTGGTTCTTCTCTCTTCCTTTCTTTCTCTTTCTATATATATATTTGTATGTGATTGCGCTTACACACGATCTGTTTGTTCAGAAAGAAGTCATAAAAAAAAACTGAAAAACTAACAAATGTCATATATGTATATAGAGTGAACTACGAGGAATAACATATAGATCGTGGATATGCCGACATATGATATCATCCTGTAATAGTGTATTGGGTGAATAGCTTTTGTTTTTATATATCGGTTTAAATAACTTTATTTATACATTACTTCCTAGTATTTGTCATGCATCTGCATTAAACGTTAACTGTATAGTCGATAGCATCAAGGAGTTATGGGATCTATACTGTGAAAAAAATCTTAATTATTTAGCAAAACGTAGTATTCTGATGAAATATATATCATTTTCGTTTTCGATATGTTATCATCCATAATACACTGTATAGAATGACATTTTTCATATGATATTTCAAGATATATTGAGCCAAAATCAATCATGACGTATAATGTTCGATTCATTGTATTGAAAGAACTTATCTAAGTTTTATTTCGACTATAGATTATAAATTAAAACGTTGTTTATCTATAATAAATAGATTTTCAATGAATTACAACAAAATTTCCACTTAAGAGTTTCCCCTTGTCCTTTCGTGCCCAAAAATTTTTGTTTTTTTTTGTGATCATTGTATTGTCTGAAGTAGTATCAATTTACTGAGTATCAACATTGTCTTTAAACATTAAAAAAATCCGAGACTAAATCAAATTAGCGAAAATTGTACATTGTTTTGCGTTTTTCTCAAACTAATTTTTTCATGAAAACAAAATGCAGAAACACTTGCGTTTCTCTTGTCTAGTAGGTTCGACCGAGCAGAAACTTTTTTCACATATACGATATACTATTTCGAATGGGTAGTTTTATTTTTTGTTTCAAAAAATATTGTTCTGTTGATTGTTGATAGCTCTATTCAAAACAACATGCGATTTTTTAAGAGTACCTTCGATATTTTGGCTTTACTATGCGAGAAGGATAAAGGATAAAAAAAATCCATCCCGAACAGTCTCTGGTGCCGGTGAAAAAATTTTTAACTTGATTGAACATAGTATCTCGAAGACATGGGAAGGCCATTTTGCATCATTGTGATCTCATAGAAGACAGTATCTGGAAGCTTTAAGTCTAGGATATCCTTTATGTCTTGTTACTTTTGGGCCACCTTGTATATATATAGTAATGCTACATTACAATTTTAGATAATAATTTGAGACAACGTTATTACATCAAATTATCAAACAGATTATGTAGTTATTCAATGAATTCAGTAACAGCCACTCGTCTTGTTGAGAATGAAACTACTGGGTCAGCTAAAATTGGATTAGACTATTTCAATCTTCATTGCTAATAGTTATATTCATGATAATTTGACTATAAAAAGTTCATAAATTATCACAATCACACATTGTACTTATAGCTACATATCATCACAAATTACTGCCTATGTTCGATTTTGCAATTCACTTTGAACAGATTCCATCTACATCAATCAAAACTCAATACAAAACAGCTAATTTAAATAACATCGATTAAAAAATTTTAAATTGTCTTTTTTTTCCAGCTATTCACCAATATAGAACAATCAACGGTACAAGTGAATGATCTTATTCTTCAAAATAAATAAAAAATTCTACACTGACATGCTAGATAATGAATTGGAAGAAAGAAGATTGAAATTAGAAATTGTTGTTGTGATTACCAAAAAAAAACATAACTTCTTTGAAGAGCAGAATAGAAGATCCATCTATAACTTGCGAACAAAACAATAGAATAAAAGATCCTAATTCTTGTTTTATATTAAAAACTTTAAAATATTGACAATTATTTATAAAATGACTCGAATAAATAATCAAGAATGATTTTATCGATTTCTATTTCAAAATCCTAGAAAGGTATCTTTTCAAGATTTTCAAAAATTACTAATCACATATATTTCAAAATAATCCATCATGTACCTGATTATAATTAGTAAAACGTAGGCATTCATCGGTTTTTTTGTTTTTGAGATATAAGTTATTTTATGTCATCTTTAATTTGGTTAGTTCGTGTAAATACAACTTAAGCTATAATTTATGTTGCATGCTCTCTGATGTTGTACTATAGTTTGTTTTTGTTCTCTAAAAAATTAAGACGATAACACTACTTCCATGTATAGATGAAATACATAGTTATTTTTCTCTTTTATAATACATTCAATAACCTTTCACTTCTGATTCGGTCATATTTCTTCCTTTTTTTAAAGATGAAGCTGGAAAAAAATTCAAAAAAAATCCCGTCAGTAGTTTATGTCATAAAAACAACTTTTTTGCGAGTTTTATTCGTTCTGTGATTCATCTACTGACGTAGAATAAATAAAAACAAACTTACAAGTAATAACAATTTCGTGCAATGGTGATGCATTATGCATAAATAACTACAATCGTGAAGAAAGAAGTGTCAACCAAAATATTACAGAAAAAGCTGGAGAAATAGTAAGGAGAAGAACGTAAACGATTGATTCGAATGATGAAAGTCATACAAAGTAGTGATGTATTACGAATTTTGATAATTATTTTACTAATTGTTGTCAGATTAAGTTATCAAACTCTTTATTCATGTAATACAAGTGCATCATGTGGTTGTTCAACAAATTCCGCAACAGTAGGTCGTATTGTTGGTGGAGAAACTGCAAGTTCAGCTACATGGAATTGGGCTGTCTCCATCTCTATTGCTGGTAGATATTTTTGTGGTGGATCAATCATATCAAGTTCATGGATTATCACAGCAGCACATTGCATAGAACGTTTCGAAGCATCCCAATTTATTATCTACGCTGGATCAAATAGACAATGGTCGGGAACGCAAACTCGAAGTGTATCAAAAGTTATCGTACACTCAAATTATGACTCGAGTACTTTCGAGAATGATATTGCTCTGTTGAAACTTGCCTCTCCATTGATAATGACTGATCCTTATGTGAGTGCAATTTGTTTACCATCAGTTAGTCAAGTAACATTATCAGCTAGTGAATGGCCACCAGTTGGAACAAATGTAAGTGTTTTCTCGTCTTCAAAATTGATTTAAGATATTTATTATTAGGTTGTAGCTGTTGGATGGGGTAGATTGAGTGAAGGTGGTTCATTATCATCAACACTTCAGCAAGTTACTGTACAAACAATAGATTATCAAGATTCAACTTGTACTCCAATTATGGTTGATTGGCATGTACAATTTTGTGCTGGTGTGTCAGGTGGTGGCAAAGGTAACTTTATGTGGTTGTTTCTCTTTCTTTTGTAGGTTTTTTTAAATTTTCACCTTTGTAGATACTTGTCAAGGTGATTCAGGTGGTCCATTGATGATGTTTAGCTCAAACAATCAATGGGTATTGGTTGGTGTGACAAGTAATGGTATTGGATGTGCACGAGCTGCATATTCGGGTATATATACCCGAGTAGCTGCTTACGAAAATTGGATAAACTCAAATACAAATGACTCCAATTCAAGTTTAACTTCATTCACCTCTATTACTTCATCTGCTTCTATTGCCTTATTGGCTTCTACCACGTCACCTAATTATATCCAGGTGACGGTTTCAACGACATCATTTTTTGTGATTTCGTCGTATAGGAATACAGCTGAAACATCGAGTTTTTATGTTTTTGTCTTTGTATTAATCACTTTTCTCCTTGCATCTTTCTATTGAACAGGAATGTGGAATTTTCTGCACTATATCTCATTCTAATTAAAGTTATTTGAATTGAAAAGTTTGTTCAACTTTAATCTTTTATTCTTTCCTCTATGATTATTACTATGAACGATAAATTTTATCATACTTCAACATTAACCATTTAAAAAGTGTATGTATTGGATGACAACCTTTGTCCTTTCGTTTTTACAGATTAATTTAGCAGATAGGATGGCAATAGCGTGTGATGCAGTACCCTTTAAATGTGGTAGGTAATGAAAGATCTACGTATAGCAGACACGAGGCTATCTGCATTTTTTACGATTGGTCCATCTACCGGTATTACCTGGACAACCAGCGACCAGTCGGTCTGATGCTTGGACCGATCGGTAACTGAAACAGATTACGTCTTTGAATGTGTTGAAGCAGAGATGGACGAGTCTGAGTCGTGATTCGGACTCGAAAATTGTGAGACGTTGACTCGACTGTTTGACTCGAGTCATTCGTTCAAAAAAGCAAAAGTTGATTATTCAACATCAAAATGAATTTCAGAAGAAATCGATGGTTTTCTGGAAGAAGAAAATTTAACCAGCGATCTTAGTTTCGAAAAAAAGCAAATTCATATCGATCTCTTAATAGCCTTACTAGAAAAATCATGTGTATTTCTACTACATCAGCACTAGTTTAACGTGCTTTTTCTGATAGCGATCTTCTAATGAAATCGGATTGTTCGAAATTTTTACAAGCAAATATTTGCATTTAACATCTTTAACGTGCAATAAGACATTAATTTAAATATTAATAAATAATTGTTGCTTAACAACCTTAATGCTTCTTCTTCCTTCTCAAAAAAACAAAATCAGTTTTCGTCAAAAATACCGAAATTAAGATAAATGCATGGAAAGATAGCCTGAAGTTTGCTTTTTCAGAAACAATATGATTTGTTATTTAATCCTTCACTTTTAGTCAAAACTTTTGACCATTTTCGTTGAAAAAATATGCATTTTTTAGATAAAAGACAAAATGTTTTTCGTTTTTTCTCAGTTTACACATTGTCGATCGCGCATCCCAAATTTCTTCGTCCAGACTCGTTTGATATATTAAACTTTTGCTTGATTCAAAGAACATATCAAGATGCAGTACATGACCAAACCCTTCTTCTAAATTAAGCTTTGTTTTTATTATATATATACAGACACTTATATGATTAGACACTCATTTCTTGAGAGTTTTTTTAGTTATTTAACTTGTGACTGCTTTTCGTCGTTAAAAAAATAAGTATTTAAACAAAAGGGCTCGCTCACCTACCGCATCCTGCCATGCTGTTTTAAACAAAAGAAATGAAATATATAGAATGAGCACAGACAGAGAAATTTGGGATGCCAAATCAGCTATCTTTGAATTTGTTTGACGAATATCTCAGTCAAACATCATGATATCGCACTGAAAATCTTATCGTAGCCTCTCCACTATAGCCCCAGTATATCCTTAAAATTTCATGCAATTTGAGCGCACTCGACTGAGATCGTTTTTTTCGAGGAGAGCTCTTAAGTTTAGATTTTTGCTTACAAAAGTGACGTATTTATTCTCTATTATGTAACTCTATAAAAGAAAAGAGTTGATTTTACTGTTCTTATTTTTTTGATAAATCTATAGTAGTTGTGTCACTTTATTTTTGTACGACTATTCTTCTTTTATACATAAAAAAAACTAGAAAAATATCGCACTATGAAAAACTTATTGTTATCGTTCTTTATAAAAATAAACAGAAAACAGAAAAATGATAAAAATATCTTAACTCAACTCCACACTGCTACAAAATGACTCGGACTCGACTCAATTCGAAAAATAGCTTGACTCGCCCATCTCTGATCAGGAGGCAGTCCATATAATTCTAATACTCAGATAGACTCAAAATCAATAAAACAAAACACGTTAAAT